>CAUYRT010015356.1:0-31549 GCA_963574885.1 Lepilemur ruficaudatus | reverse complement strand
TATTATCTTCATTTGACAGACAAGGAAACAAATTAGAGACATTAAGTATTAATAACATGTCAAGGTTATAAGGCAAATAAATAAATGATGGAACCAGGATTCAAACTCAAGCAGTCTGACTCCAAAATCTTTCATCACAGGTAAAGACTCAGTTGCTTCTATAGATACTATTTTTTTTTAACTTTCTGGATGGTTATGTGGGAAGTATAATCTATCAATGTTGGAATAAAGCAATGACTAATCATTTTCAATCTGTAATTGAGTTGGATGATTTGAAGTCTCTGGACCTTCCTTTTAAAATTTCAGCAAATGGGCTTTGTTGCTTGATTCTTCAAATTTTTTTTTTTTAAAACAGAGTCTCACTCTGTTGCCTGGGCTAGAGTGAGTGCTGTGGCATCAGCGTAGCTTACAGCAACCTCAAACTCCTGGGCTCAAGCAATCCTTCTGCCTCAGCCTCCCAAATAGCTTGGACTACAGGCACGTACCACCGCACTTGGCTAATTTTTTTTATTTTTAGTTGCCCAGCTAATTTTTTCTATTTTTAGTAGAGAAGGGCATCTCACTCTTGCTCAGGCTGATCTTGAACTCTTGGGCTCAAGCAATCCTCCTGCCTTGGCCTCCCAGAGTGCTAGGATTATAGGCACCCAGCCCATATGGGTCCATTTTTATCCATTGATTGTGTGGAGAATGCAGCATGTTCTTTTGTGAGCTTCAAATCTTGGGAATTTTCTTTAATTATTTCTCTGAAGATTTTGCCCCTCAATGATTCATTCATTCTTTCTTTTTGGTTTTTTTTTTTTTTTTAGCTTCTATTCTTTCCTTTTCTGTACCTTTTGTACTTTCTGAAGAGATTTCTTTGTCTTTTTATTAATGCTACTACTTCTATTGAAATTTTACTTCCACCATTATGACTTTAATTTCCAAGTGCTCTTTTTTGTTTTCTGGATGTTTCCTTTTTATATTCCTCTGGTTTTGTTTTCATGGATGTGGTGTTTATTGATCTCTTAAGGACATCAATGGCGAAGTTCTGTTTTTTTTTTAAAGTTTTATTTTCTTGCTTTGTCAGTATTCTCCCAGTTGTTTTTTTTTCCTGTTGTTTAGGTCTCAATGTTTTTTCATTTGTCTCTTAGAAGGAAATATTTAATAGGGACTTAGGAACAGAAGTTGTGTCCCAGGTAACTGCCAGACAAGATGGTGTTTCTTACTAAATATTATCTTCAAATGTCTGGTACTCCTTGGTATCTAGTCATAGTTTTATGAGTGTAGGTTATATAAATACCACTTGAATTCTTTGTACATTGATAGGGCTTACAGATGTCCAATTTCATTGCAGGTTTATCTACCTTTATTTTATTTGGGAAAATTAGGGATGGCTAGTATCATTAGGTCTTTCTTCTTAGTCTATCAGATTCCCCAGAGAAGATGCTTCCAATCTCCTGCTTGGTATCAGAGAATTTCTGCTTACCAGTGTTCCGTGAGCCAAGTTAGGGAGGATGGCTAGAGTTGTCTGTGTTCATTGTATCAACCTACTCTTAATTCATATTTTCAATATGATGTTCTTGCCCTAAGGGGCAAGAACCCTATGCATGTTGTGCTCCACTCCAGAGACTTTTCCAAAGACTAAATTATTGTTCTGCTGGGATGAAAGAGAATTACCATCTTGTTTGGTGTTGGGGAGGGTTAGGTCTTGGTATCTACTTCTTATACAGATATCCTACCATGCTTCCTTTTTTTTTCTTTTTCTTTCTTTCTTTTCTTTTTTTTTTTTTTTTCAGTCCCACCTTCATTCTCACTTCCAGAGGTACCTGGAACCTAAATCTTTTGGGTATGTTTAGTGTAAATGGAATTGCTTCTGTGCTTTCTCTGCTGCTAGTGTAGTATCAGCTCTAGTCAGCCTTCTGGCTTCTATACTTTTGTTGCTGTTGTCTCCTCTCCTCTCCCCATCTTTGTGAAAATCCCCTTACTGTTATTTTAATGCACTTTTCAAAGAAGATAGAGCTTAATATGTTGATTCCGCTATCTGTAACAAAAAATCTACTCTGCCCCTTTTCCTTGGTCATGGTTGAGTTGTGTGATTTGTTGGAGTTGTCAAGCATGTACTACTGTATGTCAGTGGAGAAAATATTTTTATTTTTCTTCAAGAGACCATAAGGGATCTTAACCATTTACATGTTTTTATATGTGGAGGTCAGAGTCATTACTAAAAAAACTATCATTTTGCCCTAACAAAGTACTTTTGCTTTAACTATTGTAGGTTCGTTTTTCCAATTTGGCAGCAGCACTACAAATTTCAACTTCACAAACAACAATCCATCAGGAGTGTTCACATTTGGTGCAAATCCTAGCACACCTGCAGCCTCAGCCCAGCCTTCAGGCTCAGGGGGCTTTCCTTTTAACCAGTCTCCAGCAGCATTTACAGTGGGGTAAGAGAACTTTTTGTTGCAATGGAGAATTTACATTAGTAAGAGTGCGTGCGTGTGTGTGTGTTGTTTTAAAAGTCACCAAGATGCAATATAGTTTTGATAAAATTAAGTGTTTTCCAATATCAATTTTACCATATTACAATTCGGTGGTTGATATTATAGACTGAGAAAAATAGCAGTATAGTCTGTGTGCTAGGTGTAGCATCAAATGTGTTTAACAGTGTCTCCCCCCTCCTCTTGTTACTGGTCATATTAAATGTTTTGATTTTGAAATTTTGCTCTGGGCATCATGTCACATTATAAAGTTTTTATTTTCACAGGTCAAATGGGAAAAATATGTTCTCCTCTTCTGGAACTTCAGTTTCTGGTCGCAAGATTAAGACTGCTGTTAGACGCAGGAAATAAAGGTCACATTGGTGTTATACACAAGGATTTTAACAATAGCTGGTGCCCTGCTTTCAGATGCTGGATGTGCTATGTGATGGGGTTTTCTGAAGTCAGATCTGCCTAAGGACTTCTTTAGTTTTTGGAATTTTCCTCCTTTCTCTTTGTTTATGGAAGCCCCGTCCCCACCTCACCCACTCTCTTTTTAAAAAATAATAGCTAGACTGGTGACTGATTCTTCAGCAAAAATATTTTATGATCCAGCAGATTATTTACTGATTTGACATAGTCTGGCTGTACCCAGGAATGGAGCCTGCACGGCAAATGGCTTTGTATAGAACTTCTTTGTCTGCGCCACTATCTGCGTTGATAAGCATTTGTGGAATGCATTGAAATTGTAATTATATCTGAGGAATTCTGTATAGATTAGAATTCTGTATAGATTAGAGAATGTTGAAATGAATGATTTCGATGCCAAGTTTGTGCTGGTGTATGTGTGAAATGAGCGAGTTGGGTGTGTTGTGCACTAAGATTTTCTGATAGAGGAAGCCTGATTAAAGAATGGTCCATGCTAAGGACTTGTTAGATCTAGTTCGTTCTCCATTTAATAATTATATGCTATTTCTATATTTTCATTCTTCTATCACCTGTCTTGCCTTTTTCATTATTTTATTATGAAACTTGTGTAAATACAGTTTTGTTTCTGTACTTTTTTGGCATAACATAAATCTGTGAACTTGAAATTTGAATTTTATGTTAGAAATTTTTTTGTTGTTTAGTCTTGTCTCAGATTTTATTATGTAAATCCCATTATTCAAAGTTGCCTAAATCCATTTAGAAATCTTTAAAAAAAAAATTGGAGATTCTTAAAGTTGAATTTATTGGCTTTTCTGATCCAGTTTTGTTTGGACCAAAAACCAGTATTGTACAAAGTATTAAGCATATATTTTTATATTTACTGAAATGGACTGTGGTGACTTTGGATAATAAGGAAAAGTTTAATATTAAAGCCATGTTTATTACAGTATAATTAACATGTTAAACCATGGGATAAATGCCATCAATAAAAAATTATGACATACTTTTTGTTCTAGTTTTATCTCATGAAGGTACCCAGTACTAATGGGAGGGGACTTTTTAAAATAAAGGGTTAACAGTGGACAATTAGAAGATAAATTCCAAAGAATAAATTTAAGTGATTTCATGTCTAATTTGCACATATATTTACATACCTTTTTTAAAAGTTGAAGATAAGCACACACAGCCATTTCTGTTTGTACTTGTATCTTCCTTGGTAGATGACTAGAACAGTGTTCATTGACCAGGTTCTTGGAGATACATGCCTAAAGCAGTTCACAAAAACTGCAGTGGCCCATTAGTATACAGTTGACCCTTGATGTATACACCAGGGATTATTCCCAGGACATCCCTGTATCCCCCAGTACCAGAATCTGTGCAGAGCTTGAGTATGCAAAATGTCAGTCCTCCTTATATACATGTTTTGTATTCTGTGAATACTGTTTTCGATCCAAGTTTGGTTGAAAAAAATCTGCATGTAAGTGGGCTGCCTGTGCAGTTCAAATCTGTGGTGTTCAAGGGTCGACTGCGATTTCTTTTGAATTATTTTGCTGCATCACTATTTTTTTTTCCTTAGATTTTTCCTGTAATTCATTAAATAACTCTTGGAGCAGCATTTGATAATTTTATTTTTCAGTTTGAATGCACAGTGCATTCAAACATGCTCACTTTTAATTTGCTTAACTTCTGGTTGGTTTTAAGTTTAAATTCAAAACTTTAAAATGTTTGGGTGCTTTTTTGTGCTTCTAATAAAAATATATATATATATATATGTATTTTTTTTTTTACCTGAGCTATCTTAGGCCATCATCAAAATGGTTAGGGGTAGAAATTTATACTAGTTACTTTATTAATAATATACATTTGACACTTGCCTATTTGGGAGGCAAATGGTGGTGGTGAAGCTGGAAGAGGTAACTGGAAATCTGTGTCTTATTGCTGAGAAGTTAATGCCTAACTACCTTGCAGGTTAGTTCTTAGCCATTCTCTAGGTGCATATGGTTGGGAACTTTTCTACTTTTTCTAAAAATGTGCTAGAAATGTTTACTTTTATTTCGTACTCTTTTTAAAAAACAAGTTACTGAAAACCATACTTAAGTTGGCTATGTTAAAAATGTAATCCTTTTGTCCCCCAAACTGAGAAGTCTATAGGACTATATTCAGAATTTGGGATTTTTTCCATCTATTTTCCTGGGATACCAACCTTAAACCTGTCCTTCCTCAGGCTCAGCAGAGGGTATTTCCTTATTGCACTGATTCAGACTGTAGACTCACCACTGATCCACTCCTTAGGACTGTAACTGCTCCTTTGTAAGAGCATATAACCATGCTTCACACACAAGTGAAATTTGAGGGCTATTTGTGCAAGAAAGGGAAACAGATGTTGGAAAGAAAATAACAAAAGTCCAACTTCTCATGGTGGGCCAGTAAGGAATTGTTTTTAATGGAAAAGACTCTTTGAAGGAACAAAAGTCATGCAGAAAGTTTAATTGAATAATCAGGTATGTTTTCATAATTTTGGTTGATTGACTAGCAGATCAGTGGTCCTTACTGAATGTATTGTCAGCATTACTTGTGAGATGTGTCAAATACATGGTCCAGGACATCATTGCCAGAGATTCACACACTGGGGCTGGATAGGGTCCACAAATCTGCACCATTAAATAAGCACCTAGAAGATTTCTGATGCACTGAGGTCCAGGGATATCACTTTTAAGCAAAGTGCTAGTTGGTTTTGAGTAATTACAATTCCAGGCATTAAGACAAAGTACAATTCAGTTGCAAAACGTCTTTTAGCTGCTTATTACTATATTGTGAATTCTAAATTGCTTATTCATGTCATTAGTATTTTATTATTTGAAATTGTTGAATTAATTTTAACAATTTGTAACCAGGCCGTACACTTCCTTGTTTAGCCAGGGAAGAACTTTGTGTTTGCTTTAATTTTATTAGCATGTCATTTTCTGGGCCTGTTTAAAGTTTGAAATTCATTGGAAATTTTATAAAGGTTAGTCTGTATGTTTAATAGAAACTGATGAATTTGATACAGTAAAATTGAGAAAATAGGGGTACTGGGTCTAGCTACACACACCAGCAGTACGACCGTGTCAATCAGAACTGTCACTTCCCTGCAATATGGGGCAACTTTCATAAACTTCCTGAAAATGTCCACTTTAGTTCCAAAATGCGTGACTTGTGACTGGGCTCATTAACAGCACATTATCCACAGGGCTGTATTTTAGCTACACTCAAGTTTATCCTTTATCTTTGCCCTTCTTGCAGAACCTGTTGTTTGTGTCCTACCCTCCCTCCCTGGACTTGTTCATAAAGGTCAGGCTAGGAAAGGCTTTTTAAGGTAGAACTAGGTTTGAATTGTCCAGCTCAGTCATTTACTAGCTGAGACTTAACACCTTGCGTGGTGGTTGTGATGCTTAACAATTCTTAAAGGACTGGCTTAGTTTACAATTAAGCTCAGTTCATGCACAGGTAATTTTTGAGTGTACTTCATAAATGAATATAAACATAAAATAAATATATCCCCCAAAGTGGATGATTTGTCATAGACCTCTCTCTGAAAGTATTCCTGTTTGTTGCTGTAGCCACTGGAAAAGCTGTATTTTGAAGCAAGGTCTGAGAAGGAGATTCCAGAGCAAACCTTAAAGAAATACATAAAACACAGATGCATAGGTGACTATTTATTGAGACAAAGAATACAAATTAGTGGCATACAAATTATTAAAAATAGAATGCTGAATTTTATTTATACGTGGGCCATCAGATACTGTTTGCAGGTCAAACCCTGCTGAAATGAATAGCAAGGAAATATATACAGACATAGTTTGAAATGAACTTTACCCAGGCAAGCACGTTATAAAGACTTTGGCCTTTGGTATTGGTGGAGAGAATGGCAAGTAATCGAAATGGTACTCATTACGGATCTTTAGAAATATTGTTATGTAAGCATATGCTTCAAAGAAACAGCCTGTTTAAATAGGGACAAGTGTAGAATGGAAACGTTAATACCATTATCTACCTCAAAAAACCCTTTATTCACAAATAGTATAATTTTCAACTACCTTCCCTTTGCTGGAAATATTTATAAACACAAAAGTCATTGAAGGGAAAAATCCTTTCTTTTTACTATCACTTGAAACAATAAAAAACACTAATTCATTTGGTAATTTGGAAAAAGCAGCCCTCAACTGTAATGCTTTTTTTTTTTCCGTCCTAAATACTTGGGTGAAATCAGGAGGTAAAATGTTTAGATAGAAACAAGTAACTACTGAACCAGTGGTAGAGAAATATCAGTTGGGCAATACTTTTTATAATACTGACAAGTGAAGGCTTCCTATCCAAAAGTGTTGGTTTTATTTCTATAATGAAAAACTAGTTTAAAAGCAGGGTTTGCTATCACTCATACTTACCTACCTAGGGCCTAGCTTCTGGCTCCAACCTGAACATTAGTCAGTATGCCTGACTTTTCTCAAGGTGCACTAGCCATTCCAGACAATTGTAGGTGATGGGTACTGAGATTTTCTGGATGTCTAAATTAACTGCCAGTGCTGTAGTTTAACTTAGGACATGCTCATTGAAACAGTATTCTTACTTCCCTTGAATCTTAAGTTGTGTTCCCTTATTACTTATTTTGTTAAAATGATGAATGATGTTTGCACTAAAAGAAAGTTGTTGAGACAACTTTCTTTTGTCTTTTCAGGCTAGAGCTTCAGCATGAAAATTATACTTAAGACACAAAATCAGTGTAAGTGAAATATGCTAAATAGAAAAAAGTTCTGAAAAGGAGACTCCACCCAATAACCCCAAGAGAAAAATACGTGGTACTAAGGCCTGGTTCCCTCTTCCCCCATTGTTCTGTCATTTTTTCCCCCAACTTTGGGAATCAAAATCTCTTTTCCAAACTGAATTCATAAATAGAAATACTTGGGTTTTGCTGTAAAGACAAAGCAATACTTCTATGTATAAGGACTATGTAACTTGAATCCATGGGTGGATCTGAATGAACCTACATAGATACTAATCTGAATGATTCATGTATAGCAAATGTGTAATATTTTAAGTATAACAAATTAAACTGGACCATTGGTTTGCTTTTGTTTTATTACTATATACATGAATATAGCTTAAATGACAAACCATTCAATTATCTGACCAGAAATTATAAACCAAATATGTATTCTGGAACTACGTGACTGAGGACATTTCAACTTGAATTCCCCAACCAGTGGCAAAAGTAGTGTACACCAATGTTAGTGTCCATATACTACTAAAGTGCTACCTTTATGTAACCCTTCCTAATTTCTAGTCTAATTTAAAAAATGAAAGATTTTTCTTTCCTTTTTTCTTAAAAACTATGAAGGGCCATAATACTAAATCTTCCCAGCACGAACAAGTCAATGATCTATTTAGTACACTGACATACTTAACTAATAGGGCTTCTGTAAAGTTGGATTTAATATAAAATTATTTTGAAAAACGTGATTTATGAAATTTTATAATTTAAAAAGAATAAGAACCTTGTTCTGTAAACATTAAATGTGATTATTTTCACAGTTTTAAATGTCAAAGAAAACCCCACTTTAAAAATTGATACAGTGATAATACATGTCTTGTGTTTCCTATTAAATTTAAGATCAAGAACAATGCTCAGATTGATCTCTTAAGCAATCTAATTTTGAACTGCAATAGAGTTTAGTGTTCTGAAAATACATATATCAGAGAAAATACCTAAGAACCCAATAAAACTATAAATAGTGCAGGTATATCTCAACACATGTAACTGCGACATCTAACAAAAACACATACACACATAAAACCCAGAATGTTCAACAGAAGAATATTTTGTTTCAACAGAAGAATAAAGGTGGTAATAGACAAAGTATTACTTTGCTTAACATTTCCCCCAAAACTTCATCCCTAATAGGCCCAGAATGAGCTTAAAGAACCTAGAATAATGTATGGAAATGATACTTTCCCTTCTTTAGAGAGAACAGTCCATAATGGGAAAATTGCTAATATTTTACAAGCTACTAATATTTAGAGTAAATTATAAGATATTAAGATTTTATTTAACTCCTTGATGTTTCAACAGTTATGGAAGTATATAAAAAAGTAGTATGTGAATATGCTGTATATAAATAGAAGTTACATTCAGAACACTGAAAAGCACTAATACTTTCTTCATGCTGCACACATACTGGGAATCATTTTACAGTAAATATGCAACAATGTGATGGAAGTAATTTTTCTCCACATATTTATAGTTTGATTTAGGGTGCTGAAAACACTTGCACATGAATTATAAGTTAAATTTACAGAGAAAATTTACTCCTCCCCCCCATTAAAAGCAATCACTAACTTACCTTTTCTTTAAAAGAGTCAATGATAATATAGCAATATGACTTAATACTTTTTCATTATCATTAAAAGCCTGCCCCCAAATACATGTTTAAGCATTAAGAATAGTGGTAAAGTTAAATCATTACCGCAGTGAGCTGCAGTACAGATTGGAAAACTTCAGGTAAGGGAACTGCCAGGCCTGTCTCACTTGTCCCTTTCTCTTGCAGCTAACTCACTACCTCCTGGGATGGGAGATAATTTAATTATCCAGTTTGGGTCCCCAGTCCTTCCCCTCCAAAAACAAAGACAATTTCCCCAGGAAGTGTAAACTAAAAGATGAATTACATAGGTGTTTACAAAACACAACTGGACATTTTTTCATCCTTTTGGGATAAACCAAAGTAAATTTTTAAAGTTTCATTTGGAGATTTCAAAGCTGAAAATGCTTTCAACAAATTCTAATGCCTTAGATCTTAAGAAAGTATATATTGTCCATTGTCGATTATAAAACCACTTGCCTTTTTTTTGATCTAAAAATTTTAACACTTGGATTTAACAGGTTTTTCTTCTGGAAAAGTTCTTTGGCATTCAAGTAAAATCAATACTTCAGAATAGTCAGCTGCATCACACTACAGTGACTGCTTTAATTTCTAAATCATCAATTAATGTAACCCAGGGATACTGATGGCCTTGTTACATAATTTAGTCTTGTCATTATTCCATGAAGTGTGGAATTCAGGGTTTTTTTGAACATCATCTGACTCCATTTCTTTTTACCACAATGGTTCCTGCTACAATGTCATAGGCTGTTCGATTATGCTGAAAAAACAGCAGTGTGATGAAAGCAGGGAAAAAAGAAGCAATAGAAAAATTCTTGATCAAAGCTCGTATAGTGGACCTAAAAAAAGCAAAAATATCAGGTAAGTTGTACATCAACCACATACAGATTAATGGTATCCCATCAAGTTCAAAATATGTACTTAAAACATATTCAAAGTGTAGTTGAAAGAATTTTTACCTCTGATAATCTGAGTTATTTTCAAGTAGCACTGTATCATGATCAAATCACCTGGACTATTCCTAAAGATTTCATCAACATTAAAGACCTTACAACTTTAACATGAAAAGCAGTAATTAACACGTCTTAGAATATGAACTAAGAGTTTACAGTATTTTCTAGTATTTTGCCAGAAGAATAGAAAAACTGTTCCCCTTGCTTAACTTTTCTATAGTCACTTATTATTTCCATGTATTTCTAGTATCTTCTAAGCTAAGTATGCCTGCTGTAGTCCCATTTTCTACCTTATATGAAGCAATAACATTTTAAATTGCTGTGTGTTCTTTTACCAGCTCTCTCCTTGTGGGATCCAGTGATTAAAGAAAGCTTTAAAAAGCTTTCAACAGTTGCTCAGAATGGAAAATTATCCTATTAATGTTAGATTTCTGCCTTTTACTGCTTTGTAAGGCCACAGAAAAGTGCAGTGGCTGAGAGTGTGGGCTAAGAATACAGATCAGTTGAATTCAAATCCATCTTCTAATTACTAGTTGTGTTCTATATGTGCACAAAGTGGATAACAGTATCTATCTTACAAGGTTGTTAGGATTAGTTAATAGATACGCAGTGTTATTAACAGTGATGGTATATGAGAAGGGCTCAATAAACATTAGCCACTCTTTTATTAAAAGAAGTAGCTTGGATTATAACCACAAAATTTGCAGCAAAATCGAGGCTTCTTCTAGAGTCACTTGTTCGTATTTCTTGATATAACAATCTAGCTCTGAATCCTTCTGGCAACAATTCCAGCCAATATCTTGTTTGGTTCAACTGATTACCATCCACTCAACCTCCAAAATTTCCATTATCACTAGTTGGACCTTCCCCCGGGGCTAGACGCCAGCAGCTAGCCATGGGCACTGGGAGTAATACAAGCTCTACTGCTTAAGAGCAGGAGCGGGATGCATGAATGCACAGTTGTCAAAACTCTTACCACCTATTCAAGATGGAATTATGATAGGTATTACCAAATGGAGGTTCAAGTCAGGTTAATAACTGACCAATGTCCACAGATCTAGAGGATAGGAAAGCTGGGCATGGAACACTGACACAGCATTAATACCCAAATCATCCTCTCATTATTATGACTTATATTTCATAAAATGAACATCTTGAAAATGTATACTGAATAGGGGTCTACAATCATATAACACAACTGACTACTCAGACTTTCCATTGTAAACTTAATAAATGAAAGCCTGTCTAATAACATACCATTAATAAGAAAAAAAAATCAATATTCTGAAACACTATATCAAATGTTATCATGACTACTATACTTAAAATATAATATTTTCATAAGTATATAGTAGATTAAGCTAAGAAAAGGACTTACGTTGTAATGCTAACATTTGAGGAAGGAATCACTAAAACCCGACTTGGTGCAATAAGTACTGATGTATCACATGTCACAACTCGAAGCCCTAGCAGGAACTTCCCTGGGGTAGCTCCACCTGCTCCCCAAATGCAAATTATCTAAGGAAAGAAGGATAATTTAAAACAATTTACTAGCTCAACTATACCAATTTTAAAGATAAGTTGTCCTACCATATTATTTCATGTTTTAAAATTTTAAGTTGAAAGAATTGCATGGAATACTCAAATATTAACCATTTAATGTGTTTCTATAGGTCTTCAACATGTTCAATACCACAGACGTCTACTGTAATATTTCTCTATGACCTATTACACTTCGCAGCAAGTTGTTTCTATGGAAAATATATTTCAAGTTCCTCAACCAACTTACAAGTATATTTTTGGACCACAATTTGTTTATGAGTGGAATTGCATTTGAATTCCTAAGACTGAAAAATATGACAAAGAAATTATAAAATGTCTCCCTTCTAAAAGTTGTTTTTTAAGTATGTTATTAAAGAAAATTTGGAAAAAATAGAAAAGTAGAAAGAGACATTTAAAAAAATGCATGAATAATTATAAATTTCCACTACTTTTTTGTCTTGGGCTGATAATCTAAAATTGTTAAATATTAATATTTGCTGAAGTTAGTAGCTTACCTCATAGAAACAAACTAATAATCTGTATATAAGAGCCACAACCATCATTTTCTGCAAGTCTTCCATTGATGTGTCTTCATCTATTTCTTCTATTATATAATGCATAGCAAACTTAGATATGTCCCTACACAAAATAATAGTTTGTGGTTATAAAGAATTAATTATCAGAACAGTTGCACTGTTTTTTTTTTTTTCATTAGTGTAAGTCATAAATTATAACTGAAATTCTAAACTAATCTTTTAAGGTTCCTAACCATCTAGTTTTACAAAACATTTATTAGCATATTCAAAAAATAAGCAGCATTATCATAAGCAGGCATTGTACTAGCCCTGAGGACAGAATGGTGAATGAATTCAACATGGTTTCTGCTTTCATGGGGATTCTAACCCAGCAAGAAAACAGAATAAATAAGTAGCAATAATAACGTGGGATGAGAACTGTGATAGGAAACCACAGGATACTATGGAAGCATATACAGATACATTTAACCTTGTAAAAGCTTCCCAGAAATGACATTTAAGCTAGGATCTGAAGGATGAAGAAAAGTTAGCCAGACTAAGAAGGGGAAGAAAGTTCCAGAGAAAGGGAACAGCAGGAGAGAAAGCCTTAAAGCAAGAGAGTATGTGATGGAAGCTGAAAGCAGTTTGATGTGGCTCAAATATTAAGTGTGAGAAGTTAACAGTAATTAAGAAATAAGGGCATCTGTTAAACCAGATGATGAAATTCAGACTTTATCCTGTTGGCAATGAGAAACCATTGAAGTGTTTTAAGGCAGGAGAGGGGCAGAATCAGAATTTATGGATCACTTTGGCTTTATATCAGAGACTTGGCTGAGATAAAACAGGAGAAAGGAGACAGAGTTACCACTTAGAAGACTTCTGCTATAATCCAAGCAAAAGATGACAGTAACTAGACTAGGGAGAAGTAATGATAAGAGAGCGAGGGTGGGTGGGAGGAGCAAGAAGGAATCACGGTAACATTCACGTTCCCGGCAAGGGTCCTGAAATTTGACTACATGGGTTTGTATCTTGACTCTGTCACTTACTACCTTTGTAACTTTTTAAGTTCTGGGCTTAACGTCTCATAAACTCAAATTTCAAGTGCTATAAAATGGAAGTATTAACCTCTACCTCATAGTGGTATTAAAAATTAAATAAGAATTCATACAAAGAGGTGAGCTCAATGCCTAGCACATAGAAAGTGCTTAAGAAGTGATAACTGACTGCTATTAGGATTATTATTAATCTGAAAGGAGGATTATTCAAATAAATGTCTCACTTTGCAGTTCACTTGGAACTTGACTGATAGTATAAGCAATCCCATGTGGAAATGCCATCTAGTTGATTATTAATGACTCACCTATCAAAAGCTCTTTATGCCTCTGTGTTTAAGGACTCTACAAGGTAGTAAAAGGAAAATTAGTTCCTGGCCTAAGAGAATAGTTGAATAAAATCAAACCAGATTTGTTGGCTCCTTTTAGCTGTTTTTGATAGGTTAAAATACCACACATCAGCTAGTTTTCTCCTTTGTAGTCATTTCTTAAAACCAACAAAACAATAAATCTCACAAAGCCCTTACAAAGAAATCATGACAGTGGCACACTGATTATACATACAATCATTTGCAGGCATGATCAGAATTTAACAAAACAAGATTTCTAAACAGTAGAAATAAAACCTTTCTGTAAATGTCCTTAACTTACTTTATTCCACTGAGGTGCATAATACTTAAGACAATGGTTGCTTTTATAAAGAAGAGAATAAAGAAATCCACCATCTCTGCCATAAATCTGTGGGCCAAGGATGGAATAACATACTCTCTGCCTGTTAAAAAAAAGGGGGGGGGAGGGGTTAGGAAAACTAATCATTTCACATAGGCATATACAATACAAGCCACGTAATGAATGGGGAAAATCAAGGTACAACTCGATAATAAATAAATAATAATAAATAAATAAATAATAATAAATAAATAATTTATAATCTTACCACAATCATTGATATTGATTCTACCAAGAGTACATGTTATTAAATAGAGCAACACTACTCCACTATTTACTGAATTACTTAAAGCTTGCTTTCAATACCTTCATGTTTAAAAATTGATTTCACAGATAAATTTGATTAGGGTACCCAATACATGTGACTAGAAACTCTAATGAGGAGAAGCCAGGTGATCACATCTAGATGACATAAAATTAATTGTTTTAGTAAAAATCAAGGTTAAGTACAGACAATTAGTATAAGGTAAATCCCTGCATTTCTCCCCTATTCTTTTAGTTTGCTTTGCTTTCTATAAAATAAACTCAATAATTCTCAATTCTGCCTGGGATTATATTCAGGCATCAGCTAGTTTTTGTCCCATATATCCGTGGCTGAATAAATTAAACAAAAAGTTTAATAAAAGGTCAGTAAACCAAAGAATGTAACTAAATAAAAATATTCTAGTTTCCATACAGAAGTAAACAATCAGGCAATACACAAGATCTGTAAGCCATGGCCCAATCAAAGCTTCCTGACTCCAGTATTCACGTAAATTTCCTTTTATATCCCTTCAGTTCCACTGTCCCTAAGCAGCCAATGTCTGGATTATTTCCAGACTACCAGTCAAGCTCCTCCAAAAGTGGACTTGCCATCTGGGAGTTAAGCTTTGGAGCTTTCTCTCCAGAGTGTGGAGATCAAGGTAAGAGGATGGTTTGAAGAGCAAAGATTTCTTTACATGTGGAAATAACTAGTCTCATGAGTAAGGGAATCAATTCGGAGTGTCAGTTCTAAAGGAAGAAGAAACCGTATTGCCCCGTACATTTCAGGAATTTAAGGCTTGGACAAACGACAGCTGATGCACGCGGAGAATCACTAATCAGAGTGGCAATTACAGATTTAAAAAGAGTGCCGGCTCTACCCCGCAGGCAGTTCACCTAAGACCCTTATGCTCCGCCCAACCTCTACCTGGCGCTTCTCACCTGCCTGCCGCCCGGTCTCGCTCGGGGTTCGCGAAGGGGCTGCGGATCCTACCCTCGTCACTGGAGTGGCGCGGACTGATCCTTGCACGAGAGGGGCCCGGGGTCCCAGGCCAGCGACTGGAGCAGGCGTGGTGATGCCCGTGGCCGCCCCGGGGTCAGGCCCCGCGGCCCCGGCGCTCAGGAAGTAGAAGGGGTTGTAATAGCCCAGCTGGGGGGGCGAGGGCGCCGCAGCCTGGGGCAGCGCAGCGCCGCCCGAGGGGTAGGTCGCTGGAGGCGCATGGGGGCTGCAGTAGGCGGGGAAGGTGGCTAGGCCGCTGTGCCAGGTGAGGTAGCCGCAGTAGGACTGCCACAGCCACTCGTGCACCTGCCGGGAGTACTCGCGAGCGCTCAGCCGGGCCGGCCTCTCCCGCGGTGCCGCGGCCTCGAGCGCCTCGCAGTCCGCCGGCTCCTGCGGCTCCGCACCAGAGCCGGGGGCCGCCTCCCCGCGCTTCCTGAGCTCGCGCGCCAGCTCCGACTCCTCGGCGGCGGTCGCGAGGCCGGGCGCTGGGGGCCGGCCCGGGGCCTGGGGTTCAGCCTGGGGCCCAGTCCGGGGGCACGGGGCGGCGGCGGCAGCGGGAGGGCCTCTCAGGGAAGGGACGGGCTCGTGGTCCCCTCCGCCGTCGTCCTGCCCTGGAGGGCGGCCTCGGGCTTCCTCGGGCCCCTCTGCCATGTCGCCTCAGCAGCACCCTCCGCGGTACCTGTCACAGCGCCGTCTCCCTCCCCCAGTGGCCCCTCCCCAACGGCCCCGTCGCCACCGCAGCAGCCGCAGGCGTCAACAATCCACCACCGGAAGCGGAAACCCCGCCCCCAGGAGCGACGCCGGCCGCCGGGCGGAGCCGGCAGGGAGGGCTGGGTGGTGGGGCTGCTGGCTCTAGTGTGGCCCTGGTCCAGTGCCGGAGAATCATTGGCTTGCCGCTTGTTGGGTCCAGAGTGTCCCTCCTTCCCTGTAGGGTTTTAATGCAGTCTAAGGCCCAAGGCCTCTCTAGATGTCCCGTGGGGTCGGAGCTAGGTTGTCGGGGAGAAACTGAGGATGGGCAGGATTTCCGAGAGGTCCCAGGGTCAGCGCAGCCTTTTCCACTGCGGAACCGCCGGTGGTTTTGGTCTCCAGATGCAGGGCTTGTTGCTGTGTCTGCCCGCATTCATTCCGGTTAACCATCTGTACTTGAGAAGGTGATACAGGACACATCTGTCCCCTTAGAAGATAAGAGGTTAAAAGTGAGACTAAACTGGGACGTATATTAACATACTGAGAGGCTTATAATCAACTTGAGAATATAGGAAAGTATATTAAAATGTAAATATGTGAGGCGCTATATTATAATTCACAGGAAGGGGGAATCATGAGTACTCCAAAACCCTGGGATGATATGTATGACCCGGGCCTTGTGTAACAGAAAATAAAGGAAAAGACACCTAAGGTTCAGACAAGGGGTTTGAAGAAAGGCACAGTTCTGCTGGAGCAGAAGGCTTGTGTCTACAGCAGTGGAAAGAGGACCTACAGGGGCCAAATACTGTGGAAATATTTATTAATGATGATGCTGTTGGGACCAAGGGAAAACTTTAGCTTCACCCTCTGAAGGTTTGCTGAAAATCACTGACAAGAGGCAGATTAATAGGAGAAAAGGCATACAAATTTATTTGATCATAGTTTTATGTGACACAGAAGCCTTCAGAGTGAAGATCCCAAAATATAGGGTAAATTGTCCATTTTTATGCTTAGGTTCAACAACGTATGGACAGCCATGTAGAATATGATAGGACAAAAAGGGTCTGATCTAATGTTTAATAGACCAAGTGAGGAAACTCAGCAAGCCCTGTCTGTCTAGATTCTCTTGGCCTCTCTGAGCATACATTCCTTCCTTCTTCCTTCCCCTGGGTGTGGGGGCATGACCCTCTCTGGAATGAGGGTCTTATTACCTACAGTCAAACAAGGTAGGTCAGACAATTTCTTTATGGCCAGTTTTTACGCAGAAAATCAAGGGGAAAGTTAGGGTAATATTTTTAAGCTTCATGGCTGGCTTTAGGGGACAGGGGTTCAGCTTTCTATGACCCATCTTGCGGTAGAGGGATTCTAGTTTCTAGGGCCAGCCTTGGGGGAGAATGGGATGGAGAAACAGGATGGCAGAAGGAGGTCAGAGAAAAACTTGTACTTCTGAGCCCTTCATTTTGGGGTATTTCTTTCTGAGTCCCAACAATGTCCAGAATCGTTTTTTATTTTACTCTGAAAGATACAAAAACCATAACGTTAGCCTGTAAGAATCTAATGATCTGTTGGGGAAGGACTTTCATGAAGCACTTGAAAGCCTATTTAAGAATTCAAAATAGGTTGGGCATGGTGGCTCATGCCTGTAATCTTAGCACTCTGGGAGGCCGAGAATCGTTTGAGCTCAGGAGTTCGAGACCAGCCTGAGCAAGAGCGAGACCCCGTCTCTACTAAAAAGTAGAAAGAAATCAGCTGGACAACGGAAAAAAAATATATATATATATATATATACATATAAAATTACTTGGGCATGGTGGCACAAGCCTGTAGTCCCAACTACTCGGGAGTCTGAGGCAGGAGGTTTGCTTGAGCCCAGGAGTTTGAGGTTGCTGTGAGCTAGGCTAACGCTACATCACTCTAGCCTAGGCAACAGAGTGAAACTCTGTCTCAAAATAAAATAAAATAAAATAAAATAAAATAAAATAAAATAAGGGAACGATTATGGTGGCCTATAGCTAGAAAGGTTTATCCTTACAAATTTGGTTTTAAAATCAACTATGAGAAAGTTTCAATATTCAAACAAGTATTCTAGGTTGGGATGGGGAGACAGGAGAAACAGGAACCAAAAAATGAAAATGGCTTGGAATGAGTGAAATATTGTGATTACTGGAGACATGGATTTTGCTTTGAATACCACTGTTTATGTCACAGCTGCACAGTGTCACCCTAAAGACAAAAATAAAGTGTTACAAGACTGTGGTCCCCAACCCCTGGGCCACAGACCAGTACAAGTCTGTGGCCTATTAGTAACTGGGCTGTACAGCAGGAGGTGAGCAGTGGGCCAGCAAGGGGAAGCTTCATCTGTATTTACAGCCACTCCCCGTAGCTCGCATCACCGCCTGAGCTCTGCCTCCTGTCAGGACAGTAGCAGCATTATATTTATGTAGGAGTGAGAACCTTGCTGTAAACTGCGTATGTGAGGGATCTAGGTTGTGCATTCCTTATGAGAATTTAATGCCTGATGATCTGAGGTGGAGCTCAGGCAGTGATGCTAGTTCTAGGGAGTGGCTGCAAATGTAACGAGCTTGAATCATCCTGAAACTACCCACCTCTTACTCCTGTCCATGGAAAAGTTGTCTACTGTGAAACCAGTTCCTGGTGCTAAAAAGGTTGGGGAGTGCTATTATAAGACATGAAAAGGCAGAATAAGTCAGAAAAAGAAAAACTCAGAAATGAAATAGCAGAACTTGGGAAAAGTATTAGAAATAAAAGAAAAAATGATTTCAGAAAAGGGAACTAAAATAGAAGGAACAAAAGAGTAAGAAAATACAATAGATAGTACCTGAAGAGAACTGGGAGTTGAAAATGAGATTTTTTTAAAATCAAAAAGAAATGTAGAAAGAGAAATAATTCAAGAGAAATGATAAATATTGAAGATATTCAAAGAAGATCCAATGTATATTGGATCTTTAATAGATTAAAAGTCCCTGATAAAGGAAACCAAAGTCAGGTAAACAGAGTAAATACAACACATTTTAATTCAAGAAATTTTTCTGAATTACATATATATCTCTTCAGATTTTTTAATATGTGTGTGTATATATATATATAAATAAACACACACACAGGGTCACTTAGCAATGAGGATACATTCTGAGAAGGCATTCATCGTTAGGCGATTTCATCACACGGACAACATACGGTGTACTTACACAAACCTAGATGGTACAGCCTACTACACATAGGGCTTATGTGGTAGACCTAGGCTACAAACCTGTACAGCATGTTACTGTACTGAATACGGTAGGCAATTATAACACAATGGTAAATATTTGTGCATCTAAACATATCTAAACATAGAAAGGTATGGTAAAAATACAGTATAAAATATAAAAAATGATACACCTTAAAGGATATTTACTATAAGTGAAGTTTTCAGGAGTGAAAGTTGCTCTTGGTGAGTCAGTTAGTGAGTGGCAAGTGAATGTGAAGGCCTAGATTACTGTACACTATGGTAGATTTTATAAACACTGTACACAGGTTATACTAAATTTATTAAAAAATTTTTTCTACTGTAACTTTTTTACTTTAGAAATTTCAATTTTTTTTAAACTCAAAATTTTTTGTTTAACTTTTATTTCAGAATATTATGGGGGTACAAATGTTTTGGTTACATGGATTGCTTTTGTACTGCTTAAGACAAAGTTATAAGTGTGACCGTCACCCAAATAGTGTATATTATACCCATTAGGTATGATTTCACCCATCCCCCTTCTTCCCCCACCACCTGAATTTTTAAAAACTTTTTGACTCTTGTAATAACACTTGGCTTAAAACGCAAACACATTATAAAGCTGTACAAAAATATTTTCTTTTTTAAAATTCTTATTTTATAAGCTTTTATCTACTGTTAAAATTTTTTATTATTTTATTTTTACTTTTTTTCACTAATTTTTTTTATTTTTTCTTGATTGAAGTGTAATTTACATATCATGTCTTTACTCCATTTTAAGTGTACAATTAAATGGTTATTAGTAAATTTACCAAGTTGTACAGCTATTGACATAAATCAGTTTTAGAGGGTTTCCCACCCCCCATTGAGACCCCTAATACCCATCCCCAAATACACTTCAAGCATGCCCCTCCCCTTCACAGTGCTCACCACATCCCCTGGATGTGAGTCCCCACATCCAAAATCTGCCCACCCCCAAAATCCCCAGTGAACACTACCACCATTTAAGCACCATAGTGTCAATCAGTCAATACAAATTTGATGGCCAGTACAAGTGGGGCCCGTTCTTCGGGTCTTTTGTCACCTCACTTTGAATAATGGGCTTAAGGTTAATCCAGGATAATATAAAGCTTTTGTGTTAAAAACTAAGATACAGGCCTGGCGCGGTGGCTCACACCTGTAATCCTAGCACTCTGGGAGGCCGAGGCGGGTGGATTGTTCAAGGTCAGGGGTTCTAAACCAGCGTGAGCAAGAGCAAGACGCTGTCTCTACTAAAAATAGAAAGAAATTAGTTGGACAACTAAAAATATATAGAAAAAATAGCCGGGCATGGTGGCTCACGCCTGTAGTCCCAGCTACTTGGGAGGCTGAGGCAGAAGGATCGCTTGAGCCCAGGAGTTTGAGGTTGCTGTGAGCTAGGCTGACACCACGGCACTCTACCTAGGGCAATGGTGTGAGACTCAGTCCCAAAAACAAAAAAAATTAAAATACAAACACACACATTAATCTAGGCATACACAGGGTCAAGATCTCCAAGATGTCAGTAGGCAACAGGAATTTTTCAGTTCTGTTATAATCTTATGGAATCACCATGCCATTTGTTGTTGACTAAAACATCATTATGCAGTGCATGACTGTATACATATATATGGTTATATATGGTAATATATAATATGAGGTTTTTTATATTTATACATATGTGTACATATGTATATATACAGAGAGACAGAGAGAGAGAGAGTGAGCGTACTGTGTATATGAAAACATTGACAATGAACAACAAGATATATTCTAGTAAAATTAGTAGACTTTACATTTTTAAAAAAGTGGCCTGGGGACCAGACTGGCCAACATAGTAAGACCCCATCTCTACCAAAAAAGAAAAAAATTAAGCCAGTTATGGGACCTGTAGTCCCAGCTACTCAGGAGGCTGAGGTGGGAGAATCGCTTGAGCCAAGGACTGCAAGGTTCCAGTGAACCATGATCACACCATTGCACTCCAGCCTGGGTGACAGAGTGAGATCCTGTCTCTAAAAAAAAAAAAAAAAAAGTGATCTTAGGCCAAAAAATCAAGTAATTTATGAGAGAAATAAAACTGGATTATTGTAAGACTTCAACATTCTTCTCTTCTGTGGGAGAAGAAAGTGGTGAAATATATTTAAGATATTCAAAGAAAGAAAATGTGAACCGAAGACTTTATACCCAGGAAAACTGACTTTCAAATACAAAAACATAATTCATTATCAAAATGGAAGACTTCAGGAAGTGTTATCCACTTGAGTTCTTTCCAAGGAATCTACTTGAGAATTAAGCTCATCAACCAAAATGACTCATAGACAATGATAGAAGCACAGGTGGTGGACATTAAATATTCAATTGTAGAACTGAGACCCAATGAGGGTTTGCATTGGTCAGGATCCCAATATCTCTCCTGGAACATTTTCCATGAGGAAAGGTTTACATCACTGTTTGTAGCTTTCTTTCAAGTACAGATTGAGTATCCCTTATCCAAAATACTCAGGACAAGATTATGGATTTTTTTGGATTTTGGAATATTTGTGTATACATAATGAGATATCTTGGGGATAGGACCCAAGTCTACCCTTGAGTGAAATCTATTTATAAAGTGTTTTGTATGCACCATATACACATAGGCTGAAGGTAATTTTGTACAATATTTTTAATAATTTTATATACATTGGCTCATCAGAAAGTAAAGGTGTCACTGTCTCAGTCACCCACGTAGACAATCCATGGTTGTTTAGCATCACCATAATGCCTGACTCTGAAATGATGTGTTACTGATAAGCAATCATTTTCTTTCATTTATTCACACATAACAGTAAAAAATATGACATGCCATTAATTAAGAAAATGGAAAAAAATTAAAAATTAGTGAAAAAATAATGTGTTCAGGATAACTAAGCAGCACAGCAATAATCACCAGAATTCCTGTGTCAGCTGTAACACAACAAACGCCAGCAGGTTTTCAGTTTCCACCCACAGTGCCGTGTTTTGATTCAAAGGTTATTGCTAACTGTATTTTATTTTTTTTTAGGTTAGAAGAAACATTAGAAGCATTTGAGGGCTTGGGAAGTGCATTCATGAGGGGGCATTCTGAATAAACTGTGTCGTGTGCTTGTGTTTTGACTGCAACCCGTCACATGAGGTCAGGTGTATGGAATTTTCTACTTGTGTTGTCATGTCGGTGCTCAAAAAGTTTTGGATTTTGGAGCGTTTCTGATTTCAGATATTCAGATTAGGGATGTTTAACCTGTGTTCACTTTCAACAAACTTCCTTAGAGCTGGGTCATAAAATATCCAAATGGTACCATCTGGCGTTACTCTTGAAAGCATTCCTCATCCTTGATTACAAACCAGCGCCTGGGTCATAGGCCAGTGATGTTAACACTTTTCCCTTGGAGAGGGAGCTATTTGTCACCTGGGCATTTTGTTCAGCGGCTCCTTAGGAATCCAATCTCATGATCTCATCGTCTGGCTGCAGGCATTTCAGGAATGGTATGCACCAGGGGTTCTTAGTTCTGGCTGCACACTAGAATTTCTGAGGAGTCTTTGAAAAACACCCATATCTAGGCCTCACCCCTAAAATTCTGATTTAATTCGTCTTGGTTAGGACCCAGTCAATCACATTTTAAAAGTACTTCCCAGGCAATTCTGTGCAACCAGAGTTCAGAGGCTCCAACATACGAGTCTCTAGATAGCTCTCGTTAGCTCTAACCAAAGAGTTCCTCAAGTGAGTGTGTAGACTTTCTCTACCCCCTCTAGCCACAAATTCATTTCTATACCCATTCACTGAGCATTTGAAGTGCTGGATACTATGCCAGATACTGGGCTACAAAGATGAGTGAAACACCGTCTTTGCAGTTGTGAGTCTGACAGAACAGATGGGAGAGACTGACAGGCAAATAAGTACAGGGTGAAGTGTGAACCCACAGGAGGGAGTGGTCACTTCTACCCTCAAGGAGACAGAGGTGAGAACTGGGAAGGGCTTTATATTGGAGGTGGCCTTGAGTTGAGTGGAGTCTTTAAAGCATTTATTATAAGAATGAGGTAGGTCAGGTGATTTCAGGGACAGGGCAACCGGACCAAAGTTCATGGAAATAGTCAAGCTGATACTTACAGTCTCAAGTAGACCTGTGTGGAGTTAAATCTGGAAAAATAGGGAGGGACTGGATTATGAAGGGCTTTTGTCCTGTATGAGAGAGTTTGGGCTTTATGCTATAGAGAGCAGAAGCTATCAAAGCCTTAACCAGGGAGATGAACCTGATCATATCTGCTTTTTCAGAAATATCTCTCTGGTAACAGTGCAAGAGATGGGGTGGAATGGTGTAAAGTTGAAGACATGGACTCCAGCTGGGAGACTATAGTCTAGATTAGATAAGACAAAGACCACTTGAACCAAGAAAATAGCCATGGGAATATAAAGGAGAGGAGACATTTGAGTGAAATTAAGGAAGCACAACTTACAGAATTTGGTGACGAAACAGGTTTGGAGGGAGAGAGGGAGGCGTCACAGAGTCTGTGGCTCGGATGACTGAGTGGACTGTGATGTCACTCATGGAAATGAAGAAGGAAGGGAGCACAAGACGGTGGCAGTAGGGGGCAGTGAGTGCTGGTGGGATATCCAAGGGGCATCAGCTGTTGAATATATTGTATCTGTAAAGATAGAAATTGAGAGTCATAAGCATGCAGGTGGTCCTTGAAGTGATGAGTGGACGGAAAACTCTATGAAATGAGAAGAAAGGAAATCCAAGAACAGAGACCAGGGGAATATTGAAGGGAAAAAAATGAGTGAGAAGGGATCGTTGATGAGGTGGGAAGAAAAGTAAGATTGAGTGAGAAGACAGGCTTTCCGTAATAAGGGAATCATGTTAGTTAGGGTTTTCCAGATAAACAGAACCAACAGGAGAGAGATATATGTCTTGAAAGCATTCCTCATCATGGATTACAAACCAGTGCCTTGGTCATAGGCCAGTAGTGTTAACACTTTTCCCTTGGGGCTAATTTTTTTTTTTTGAGACAGAGTCTCACTCTGTTGCCCAGGCTATAGTGCCGTGACGTCAGCCTCGCTCACAGCAACCTCAAACTCCTGGGCTCAGGCGATCCTCCTGCCTCAGCCTCCTGAGTAGCTGGGACTACAGGCATGCGCCACCATGCCCGGCTCATTTTTTCTATATATTTTTAGTTGGCCACTTAATTTCTTTCTATTTATAGTAGAGACAGGGGCTCGCTCTTGCTCAGGCTGATTTCGAACTCCTGACCTTGAGCGATCCGCCCGCCTCGGCCTCTTGAATCTGTATTTTGAGAGGGAAACTGAAAAGAGAGTTAATGAAACTTGGGTAGCCATAAATGTGTTGTTTTATTATGAATTTCTCTAATTTTTAGTAAGACAAACTCATTTCTAATTTATCAACATATTTCAACTATTCTTACTAGTAATATATGGCAAACCTGCTCCATGTCATCAAATTGGTCTTTAAAGTGTTTAATTAATTCAGAATAAGGGTCTTCTGATTTGATACACTGATAGAAAGCAATTTGTAAAAAAAATAAAACTACTACCAAAGGCTTATTTTGTAAATAATATGCCGAAAGCACCAAATCAATTATTAAATTGAAAAATAATTTGATTTTGGTACTGACTTTTAGAAATACACATAAAATAAGGCATCTTTTTCTCCCCTAGCCAGACTTGGAGTGATTTGCTGTACTGCATAATGACTTTCTGCCCCCTAGTGGTTGTTAAGAAGCACTGAGAAACTTGTCATCGGCTTTTAACTATTTTATATTGCGATAAGAATATATTTTCTTTATAGGAATTTTTTTTTTGATTTCAGGAATTCGAAGTGATTTAGAAACATGTCATCATTCACAAGAGGCACGCGCTACTCTTAAAAATAGGCCGAATCCACAAAATATTAAGTAACTGCGAACCTCATTATATAACGTAAACGGACGGGGCTTGGGGAAACCAGTAGGTGGAGGAATTTCCAAAGCTAAGCGACACCGCAGGCTCCGAACCCGGCTTGGGAACCTGACGACGGTAAAGATGACGGATTCAGCCTTCTCCGCTTTATACCGACAGAAACCAAAGACGTTTGTTGACCGGCTTCAAGTTATGCACACACATTGCCCATGAAATTCGGGTAGAAGGAAAGACTATTTTGGCTTAGGATTAGATTTTACTCGTGAAATATGAGATCGGGGTGAAGGGAAAGCATCGTTTGAGGCTGGATAGCAGGAGATGAAAAACTGAACATAAGTCGCTTGTATGAAGAAAACGACTATGACATAAGGGAGGAAGGAAGCAAAGAAGAGAGTGCCTTGGGGAAATGTTAGGAAGTGTGACGTCACGCAGAAAGGTCAGGGACGGAGGCTGAGTTTCGCTTCGGACCAGTCAGCAACAGAAGGAGAAATATTTATAAAATATGAAGTTTCGGTACAATTGAATGTGAAAACATTGATTGGCTTCTGCTACTCCTTTATTAGCACCCAGAATAACCAATCCAGAGGGAAAAACCACAGAAGCTCCTGAGCACCCAGGTCAATGTAGCCCTTCTGCGCCTAACTCAGATTCTTACCTTAGAATTTTACCTGTGACTCTGTCACCCCCTGCTGCTCCCAAACTTCCACCCCGCCTCCCTCCAAGCCTGAGTGCTGCTCTCGCTCGCCCCCAGTTACTATTTCCTTTATTATGTGAGCTTATCATTATCATGAAGTGAGGCCCCCTTGCCTGGCCCATCTGGAGTTGTACACACGCAGGACACATGTAACTGAAACCTCCATCAGCGTCATCAGATTCCCACTCTGTTCTTGGTTCTCCTCAGTGCTTGCAGTCAAATGAATGAAAAATTCCACAATTCTGGTTTCTGCTCTGTTTTCTCTCTTTTTATGGGGTTTCGTTGACCCATACACTCTTCTAAATTTAATATCCTGGCTCATTTTATTCTTACTAATATCCTTACATCATGACATCTTATCTTCTTTTTTATTCAATGGACTCCTCTCTCCACCATCAATTTTAGGCACTTAAATAGGCCATATCATGCTTTTGCATATCAGACTAGAAAAGTTACTAAGATTGGTGGTACCGTGTATGGATGAGGTTTGGAGAAATAGGTTAACTCATACATAGTTTGTGGAAATATAAGTTTGCACAACTTTTTGGAAGAACCCATTTGGCAGCATCCACCAAAATTCACAACAGCTAAGCCTTGAGACTTGTTAATTCTCCTTTTAGGAATCTACCTTACAGGAATCTGAGTACTAAAGTATAAAGATGCAAGTCAAGTGTACTTCCTGTGGGATTATTTATAGAAGCAAAACAATGAAAATAAATGAGGTAGCCATCAAAAATTTAAAGATTAGAAAGCAGAATGATAGTACACCTGTAATCCATACTTTGGGAGGTTGAGGTTGGAGGATGCCTTGAGGCCAGGAGTTCGAGACCAGCCTGGGCAACATATCAAGACCCTCATCTCCATTAAATAAATAAATATGAAAAAGAGAATACAATTTGTCAATAAATCCAATAACTAGTTCTTTCAGGAAAAAAACCCAACACAACACCTAAAATTCTGGCAATGTTGACTTCAAAAAAGGAGAAATTGGGACAGACACAGTGGCTCATGCCCATAATCCTAGCACTCTGGGAGGACGAGGCGGGCGGATTGCTTGAGCTCAGGAGTTTGAGATTAGCTGAGCAAGAGCAAGATCCCATCTCTACAAAAATAGAAAAATTAGCCAGGGGCGGTGATGGGTGCTTGTAGGCTCAGCTACTTGGGAAGCTGAGGCAGAAGGATTGCTTGAGTCCAGGAGTTTGATGGTTGCTGTGAGCCATGATGATGCCACTGTGCTTTAGCCCAGTGTGACAGAGCGAGACCCTGTCTTTAAAAAAAAAAAAGAAGAAGAAAAGAAGAAGAAATTACAACTGTAGAACATTAAGAATGAGAAAGAATATATATTAAAAAATATAGAAACAATTTAAAAAAATAAGATGAAGTTGATGTTCAACTTCATTCCAACAAATTTGAAAACCCAGAGAAGAAAATGGATCATTTTCTAGAAAAAGATAAATTGCTAAAACTGACTCAAGAAAAAGACAGAAACCTAAAGACGTTTATAACCACTGAAGAAATTTAACAATCAAATAACTACCTGTCAAAAATAGTTAAATTTTTAGTTATTTATTGTTGCTTTAGTTATTTTTAAATTCTCATTTTCTAGCTTTTATGTATAGCATTTTAGAGCTCTTGAGTTTTGAGATAATGCCTCCATAATTTTTGCATTTTGGGATTTGAGTTATTAATTTTTAAATGTGCCCCATAAGATATTGGAAAAACAGTTTACATAATAACTATGACCTTCAAAAGCCAGAATATTCCTTATTTATTTGCCTACCTATTTTTAATTATAAATATAATACATGCTTATTACAACAAATTCAAATTACAGGAAAGATGCTTATCTTTGTACCCCAAAGGATTGCCACTCACTGTTAAGCCGGGATAGATCTTCCCACATTCTTCACTGCTTTTTCAAACATAAAAAATAAACTTTTATGTTTTAATTATTTTATTTGTATGACTTTATCTCTCCTATATTTCTTTACTCTGTTGTTTCCCTGCCCTAGATTTCTGGCTAGCTGCCAATCATTCTATGACCTTTCATATGTAGCGCTTCATTGCCACCAAATTGTTACTGCAGTGCAGCTTTCTTCTTTGATTCAAGAATTATTTAAAAGAGTAATTAAGCTTTTAAATGCTTAGATTAGTATGATTAATTTTTCCTTCTGTTTTAGCTTTATTCTCTTACAGAGACTGTAGCCCATGTAATATTTACTTTTTGACTCTTAAGATTTTCACTTTATGTAATATAGGATTAAGTCCATAACACACTGGACAAGCAATTACATTCTACATTTTTGGAGTTCTCATAATATTTCAAATCAATCCTGTTAATTATAAATGTGATAACTTAGATTTCTTATATTGGTGTAAATTCTTTTTTTTTTTTTTTTTTGCCTAGTCTATCTGTCAAAGATAGAAATATAAATTATAGCACACTCCTTTCATATTTAAAAAACCCTCATTTTGCATTTTTAACAATTAATATACTTAATATATTTGAAAGGGACAGCCTTGCAAAATTAACAGGAAGATATCTAATCCTGCAATTTTTTACTAACTGTTAAAGATCAGTCCTATGAGTTCTCTCACTAACAGGCACCCTGCAGGAGTTCTGTTTTGCACAATTTCTGAAAAGAGCTGAACAGAGGGAAAAGAGATGTACATTTTTCTCTTTCAAAATTGCTTTGAGAATCTACTTTTACAGAGTTCCTGAGTGAACAGCGGGGTGCGAGCTACAGCCTCAACCATATCTAGAGGGAAGAGTCGCATCTCCTGCCATAATCCCTTCTCCAAGGAAAGGCAGGAGAGCCAACTCTTGGACTTTGACATCCTGCCACAGTTTCTGTTATCATCTTGCCGCCGAGAAGAAAGAAGGGAGCAGATCCAGCAGTATCCTGTGAACTTGGCTATAGCCATAAACCTTCTTCACCCCTAAATAAAAAGCCTGAATACCTGGTTCTCTCTGCCAGTATTTTCTATCTCCTTCACTTCTGTGTTGGCTCTTTTTCTGCCCAGGGAAAAGTAAATAAACTTCTTCTTTCTATCCTATTCTTTGCCTGGAGAAATCTTTCTTAACCCATGTGCACCAGCTCTCATATCCTAACAATATTAATAGTTAATATGTTTTCATGAAAAACAATTCAACACTGGCAGGTAGAATTCTACGACGGTCTCCCAAATCCCTGCTGCTTGGTGTACATGCCAGGTAGGAGGAGTGTGAGATCTCTTGAGAATGTGAGAGGCTGTTACTCTCATGATTAAATTACATTAAGTTGAAGGTGAAGGGATTTTTGCCAGATATAGCTAAGGGCCCTAATCACTCCAACTTACGTTAATCACATGGCAAATTATCCTGAGTGGGCCCGACCAAATCAAGTGAGCCCTTTAAAGGAGAGTTTAAAGATCAGAGATGGAGGGAATCAGAGAGATTTGAAGTGAGAGAGAGCTGCATGCTGGCCTTGAAGAAGCAACAACCCTGGTTTGAACTGCCTATGGAAGGGGCCGTGAGGCAAGGACTCCAGGGAGTTACTGGGAATCAGAAAACCACACCCCAAAATGAAAACCTTAGAAGCAGCCTTGGAAGCAAAAGCTTTTCTCTGACCTTCTCTGGCCCTCCTGTCTCTCAGTCCCATTCTCCCCTGAGGTTGGCCATAGAAACTAGACTCCCTGTTCTTCAAGGCAGGGCATAGAAACCAGAACTCCTTTTCCCTAAAGCCTGACATAAAACCTAAGACTATTACTTTATCTTTCCCTCTGCCTTTTTGTGTTAAAATTAGTCGTAAGAAATTATCTGACCTACCTTGTTTGACTGTAGGTCATAAGACCCCTATTCCAGACAGAGCCCTACCCCATACCCAGAAGGAAGGAATGCAGGCTCAGAGAGGCCAAGAAGAATCTAGACAGACAGGCCTTGCTGGGTTTCCCCACTCAGTCTATTAGCACTACATCATACCCTTTTTGTCCAACCATATTTCTACACGTCTGTGCGTCCATTGTTGAACCTAAGCATAAAAATGGACAGTTTCCCCTGTGTCTTTGAGTCTTTACTCTGAAGGCTCCTTTGTGTACAGGTTAATGTAATAATAAATTTGTATGCCTTTTCTCCAGTTAATCTGCCTTTTGTGAGTTGATTTTTCAGTGAAACTTCAAAGGGCAAACGGGATCTTTCTTATGCCCCCAACACAGTGATCCCCAGCCAACATGTAGCGAGAAAAAAAGAGAACTCAGTCTTATAATCTCAAGAAACTGAATTTTGCTAATAACCTGAAGGTGCTTGGAAGAGGATTCCACGAGTTGAGCAAGCTCTAGATGAGAACACAGATCAGCTGGCGTCTCCATTTGATTTCAGTTTTGTGAGACCCTGACCAGAGCACATAGTTACATTGTGCCCAGACTTCTGACTTACAGAAACTGTGAGATAATGAGCATTGTTTCAGGCCCCTAAGTTTGTGGTAATGTGCTATGCAGCAAGAGAAAACTAACACAATCATATAAGGACCTCTGAGAGTTGTATTTTCAGTGTGAAATTATAGCCTTCATCATTATAAAATAAGTTTATTGTTCTGTTTAATACATTTGCTTTGAATTTTATTTTATTACATACATATTACTAATTTTGTGATCCCTGCTTTTTTGGTTTTATTTACTATTCCTTTGCCCATCCTTTTAGTTCTAATGTTGTGAGATGCTTCATTTTAGATGTGGCTTTTAAAAGCAACATATATACCAGTTTAATTGAATTTTTGTATTTTCATGATATAATTTATCACATTTTATTTGTTATATCTTTGGTCTTATTTTTCATCTTGCTCTATTGTTTCTGTATCTTATTCTTCCTTGTTCTTTTATTTTCTGTACTTTGGCATATAACTACATTTTTCTTTGGTTTTTCTTTTCTAGTGTTTTAGAAAAGTATTCATTACAAATTCTTTTAGGAATAAAAAAATTTAAGTGTTTCTAAAGTATTCTTCAATCTATAATTTTTCAAGGCAGGGAATGTGGCTCTTGCCCCCTTATATCCTCAGGACCAATCACATAAAAGTGTTTAAAAAATGTTTAATTTGCTGAATTGAAATCACTAGGTTCTAAGCAATTGTATTGGTAGATAGCTTTCACCACTATTTTTTCCCAAATAAGCATTTTAAAATATTTGTATTTTCCCTTTGGACTATATGGATTATAAAATATTTGCTTTGTATGTACTCTTTTTAAAGTTTTTAAAATCTTTATATTATTTTTATTTATTTATTTTTTAGAGACAGGGTGTTGCTCTTTTGCCCAGGTTGCAGTGCAGTGACACATTCATAATTCACTGCATCCTCAAACTCCTGGGCTCAAGCTATCCTCCTGCCTCAGCCTCCCGAGTAGCTAGGACTACAGGCATGTGCCACTATGTCTGGATAATCTTTTTTTTTTTTTTTTTCTTTTTAAGACAAGGTCTCACTTTGTTGCCCGGGCTAGAGTGCCGTGGCATCAACCTAGCTCACAGCAACCTCACACTCCTGGGCTCAAGTGATCCTTCTGCCTCAGCCTCCCAAGTAGCTGGGACTACAGGCATGTGCCACCATGCCCAGCTAATTTTTTCTATATATTTTTAGTTGTCCAATTAATTTCTTTCTATTTTTAGTAGAAATGGGGTCTCGCTCTTGCTCAGG
>CAUYRT010015352.1:0-69798 GCA_963574885.1 Lepilemur ruficaudatus | reverse complement strand
TTCCATTCTGTAGGTTGTCTCTTCACTTTGTTCTTTGTTTCCTTGGCTGTGTAGAGCTTTTTGGCTTGATGTAATCCCTAGATTACATATTTCTTAATGATAAATACAAATTAGTAAATGTTGGAATAGGGTATTCCGTTCTCTAACAATCAGAGACAAATTCAATTCTGACCCATATCTGAGGTTTATGAGGAAGTCACTCTTTGAAGAAGCAAGTTATGAGGTTGGAATTGTTCCAGTATTATTCCAGATGACTTTACACTGCCTCAGGAATACATTTGAATAAGTTTAAAACCAGAGTAATGCCAGGCACGGTGTCACGTGCCTGCAGTCCCAGCTACTCAGGTGGCTGACGCAAGAGAATCACTTGAGCCCAGGAGTTCTGAGCTGTAGTGTGCTATGCCAATCTGATGCCCGCACTAAGTTTGGCCTCAGTGGTGACCTCCCCGGAGCAGGGGACTACCAGGTTGCATAAGGAGGGTGAACTGGCCCAGGTCAGAAATGGAGCAGGTCAGAGATCATCAAACTTAATGCCCTCATTTACAGATGAGAAATCTGAGGCTCCGGTGAGGCGGATGACTTAAAATTTCACTCTTAAAAATGAATGAAATGTTATGCATTTCATGAAAATAAGTTGTAGTTATTGACCTCCGCCCCCAAGGTTACACAGTTAACAGCCAAGTCATGACTAGAACACAAGGTTTTTACTACTAGGTAAAAATGTAGTTTATTACTCAGTTTTAGAAAATACTGACATACACATCATTAGGAATATTGACTGGGAGTTGCTGATGCTCAGATGCTTCTGGTATATAGAAATAGGCAACACTGTTTTGTTTACATCTACTGCTTTACACAGGAGATAAAGATTCCTAATGGAGAGAAAGAATGAGAGAGATGCCTACCATTGGGTTTCAGACTTATTCAAAGGTATTAGATTGCAACGGTCAAACCAAGGTACAATTATTCAGAGAAAAAACAGAGACCCTGAGAAAGCTCACTCTTGGGGAAGAAAGGTCTGGCATGGCCAGTCAAACCCAGCAACAGGACCCCAGTATTGGAGAGGATGCCAGTGACGTCATACACTCCCTCTCACAACCACCACCTCCTCTCCCCTTTATTTTATCTGCACTGGCCTCCTTGCTGTGCCTCAAACTCTCCAGGCTCACTCCCTCCTCAGGCCTTTGCCCCTGCGGTTCTCTCTGCCTGGAATGTTCTTCCCCCAAATATTTGCCTGGTGTGCCCTCCCACACCCTTCTGGTCTTTATATAAATGTTATCTTTTTAGTAGACCCTTTCTTGGTCCCCTATTTAAAATTATCACCATTAGCACCTGCAAATCGTAGACAGACACTCCATAAACATTTACTGAATGAATGAATAAATGAATACACATGGGTAGTTATCTGACTTCTGCACAGGAGAAAGATTTTCTCTGAAGTGACAAAAAAAAAGATTAGAGATTCTATCTGTTAAAAAAAATCATAGCTAATTAAATGCCCAAAAAAGGAAGGAAATATTTGTAACAACTGTAAAAGATATAGGTAACTGCTTATCCTTAATTATCCTTAATTATGAAGAGTTCACATATATCAGTGAAAATAACTCTGAGGCTCAATAGAAAAATGCCTTAATGGGCAGGTACAGTGGCTCACACTTGTAATCCTAGAATTTTGTGACGCCAAGGCAGAAGGATCACTCGAGCCAGGAGTTCAAGACTAGCCTGAAAACATAATGAGACCCCCATCTCTACAAAACAAATTTTAAAATTAAAAAAATTAGCTAAGCATGGTGGCACACATCTGTTCAACAAAAAATCTACCAATCTGAAAGAACAATTATGAATATTTTGGTGAGTATTTTTCTTCACATGTATTTTTTCCATAATTGTAAGCACAGTGTAGTGTATATGCAACTTTGAGTATTTATTGTAAGCATTTCTTACTTCATTCAACATCTCTTGAAATATAATTTTTAAGCCCTGTGTAATATTGTATTCATTCGATATACTATATTTTACTCAAACATATTCTTATTGCTGAATATTTATGTTTTTTCATTTTTTACTGTTATTAATATAAATCATATTTGTGCAATAATCTTTGTCTTTCTTGTTAAACTACTTAATTAAAAGCTATAAATATTTTTAAAGACTCATGTATCTATTGCCAAATTAATTTTTAAAACCATATGTCTTCCCAACAAGATTGTGAGAATGCCTATTTATCAAACTCTCACCTGTAATAACTATTATAGTTCTAAAATTTGTCCTGATTTAAGAAGTGAGCAATGGTATCTCATTATTATTTTAATTTACATTTCTTTAGTTATTAGTTAAGTTGAACTATTTCCTAGTGAACATTTTATATCTCTTTAGTGAACTGGCTATATATACCTTTCAGTTATTTTTTTCTTTCTTTTTTGAGACAAGGTCTCACTTTGTTGCCCAGGTTGCAAACTCAAACTCCTGGGCTCAGGCGATCCTCCTGCTTCAGCCTCCCGAGTAGCTGGGACTACAGGTGTGCACCACCATGCCTGGCTAATTTTTTCTATTTTTGGTAGAGACAGGGTCTCACTCTTACTCAGGCTGGTCTCAAATTCCTGACCTCAAGTGGTCCTCTTGCCTCAGCCTCCCAGAGTGCTAGGATTACTGGCATGAGCATATTTTTCCTTTATCACCTCCCTTGTGAAATTTTAATACCTCAGATATACTGTATATAATTTATGTACTGTGGTCCTTTTGAGGGCCATAAATCATCAATTTCTTCACCCTCCCCTCCACCCTCTGAACCAGTTTTCAGCCTCTTGGGAAAAATGGTGCTCTCATTGAGAATATGTGTTCTAAATAATCTGTGTTGAACTGGTTTTACTCTGATAATTAAATAATATTTTTTAAAAGAAAGTTCTGGGGCAGGTAGTTTCAACTTAAAGGAATAAATCTCAACAGTAGAATTTCTGGTCCTCTGGTACCTGAAATTGTGAAATAATGAACTTTCTATTGTGCCTAAAATTGCATGTGTAAGTAAACATCTGTTCCAGCTAATACAAGTCTGACTCTAGATATGTAATAGGAAACTAATATATTTTGCAAGGAAGGACAGAGTTGAATTTAATAACAACCAATACTTACATTGCACCCTAGTGTGGACAGAATTCTTTTCGGGAGCATTGTTTTTAATTTATTTCTCTTAATTCTATTCTACAGATGAAAAAAATAAGGCTCAAAGAAAATTAAATAGTTTACCCAAGGTCACATCATTAGTAAGAAACAGAGTTATCTGACTCCAAAATATTTGTTCTTTCCATTACATGCTGCTGTGGGGGTTGGTAACAGTTTTCTGCGAAAACATGATGTAAGCACAGACCAAAGGAAGGACCGGGAATTTAAAGTCGCTGGGTAATGTTTCCCGTACTAACATCATCCACAAATGGTGCCGCCACCATCTGGTGCAATTTCCCCGCACTACATAATTTGATTGGCTTGCCATGATCTCGCCAACATTTTTTGAACATTGTCATCTTTTTAGTAACTTCCTTAAGAATGCCACACTTCTGTCTTCAGGCCAGAGCACGTAAGGCAGTGAACCCAATCCTGTAAACTTACTTCTCCGACTCTCCAAGACCCCTTGCCAAGCCACTGCTGCTGGGAGACAGCCCTGCAGCATGACTTCTTGCAATGTACTTTGAAGTAGATAAAATATGCACTCATGGACATCTGTCTGTTATTTCCTCCACTCACAGCTTTGTTCTTCTTTATTGCCAGAGAATTCTATGGGTGATGTCACTTTTTTTCTGAAGAGAACAGGCCATCAGAGCTTTTCACTGACATAATTAATTATCTGTAGCTTGATTCTGGGCCAGAAAATTCTCAAGGCACAGCCCCCGAAAGAATTAACTCTACTGTGCTTGCTATTCTTAAACTTTTAAAGAGACAGGGTGCCATATCTTTTTTTTTCTCAGACACTGATAATGGTATTTTTGTTCAGTGATATCAAGTAACAGAAAGTGAACTGGGGCACTATTCTATGATTTCACAAGGAAGACCTCGGTTCAATGGGCAGCAAACTCTAAAGGTCGCTACAGATCAAGTATACAAAGCAAAGCTTTTACAGCTTAGTCTTAAATGCTACAGGAATGCATCACAATTACTGAATAGACTCTTTGGGGGATCTTGTGAATCTGCAGGCAGAAAAATGAGATCTCAACCAAAGCTAACCATGTTAGCATTAGCCATAAGGTGAAAGCCTTCGGTTTATCAGCTACAAAAGCCTAAAACATCAATGTATGTAAACTTTACAAGAGATAAGAAATTATAAGAATGGGGACCACATATTTTGAGAGTTTTCACCTATGTTTTTAAATAGATCTAAAACACATTAGCCAGTTCACTAGAAGACTTGTTACCCTCCACTCTGCTGGGTTTCAGGATTATGTAAATGAGCGGCTCCTTGTCTCTTTAAAACTGGGGGGCAAGGGAGAGGGGGCAGGCATGAGCTACACTAGATGCCATCAGGGCACGTGAGTCATTTCTGGCCCTGCTTTCCACTAGGTGAGTGGTAAGGTAAGATACAGGAATTCTCTCAACTTTCTCAACTCTGGAGGAAATAGCAAAGTTCTATCTAATGCAAAGGATTAACTAAGACCACAGATTTGAATACATACAAATATTGTCTCCCCCAAATGAATTGTTATTTATGATCTCTTCCTGATTCTGCATAAATGAGTTTGAATTGTGCTCTTTCTTGATTAATTTAGTTTGGTAAACTATCTCTTTAGATCTACTATCAAAATTCTTAAAGATTTAAAATTATGATGTAAAAATGTTTGTTTTACAAAAAATCAACATTACAGAATGATTTAAAAAATGAAAGGTATATGCCATATCCTCCCATAGTGCACTTGCTAGAGCTAATTCTGTTAATAATTTGAAGTGGATCTTTTCAAAATTGTTTTTCTCTATAGCTATACAAAAACAGTAGCAACAAACACATTCTCTCTCTACCCCCATCTCCTCCCCCAATATTATTAAGCACTTACTATATGCTAGGAAATGTGCAAAGTGCTTTGCAAACATTATCTCCTTTAAACCTTATAATGACCTTATCAGATAGACACTATTATCATCACCATTTTGTAAATGAGGGTTCTGAGGCAGGTGCAGAGAAGTTCAGCAATTTGCCCAAAGTCACATAACTATTAATAATAAGTGGTGATGTGAGGATGCAAAACTGGGCAATCTGACTTCAGAGTTGACAATCTTAATATTATACCTTATGAATTCTCCATATACATAGAACTTCTCAAATATATACCACTTTATTTTTTTATTCAACAATAGAAAGGTCAAGAATATAAATTCTGTTGATTCTAATACACATTTCACCATAACTGTTATGTCTTGCTTATTTCTTTTTCAATAAATTCATTGATTCTCTTCTATTTTTATGTCCACCTCTCAATAGAGACTTTTTCAATTTTCTCAGTTTGTTTTTTTTCTGAATCTATAACCTAAAGTTTAGATCAAACTTTAATACACAAAAAAAAAATTTCAAGGGAAATATCAATTGTATTGGACTGGTATTCCACCACGTTGAATTTGCTTGAAATAACAATCACTGTGATTTATGCCTATAGTAATTAAATCAAACCTTTACCAAGGATTTCTTTGATTGGTCCTGCTCGCTCGCTCGCTTGCTTGCTTTCTTTCTTTCTCCCTTTCTTTCTTTTCTTTTCTTTTTTTTTTTTTTTGAGACAGAGTCGCACTCTGTCATCTGGGCTAGAGTGCCATGGTGTCAGCCTAGCTCACAGCAATCTCAAACTCCTGGGTTCAAGCAATCATCCTGCCTCAGCCTCCTGGGTAGCTGAGACTACAGGTGTGCACCACCGCACCCAGCTAACTTTATTTTTAGTAGAGGCGGGGTCTCACTCTTACTCAGGCTAGTCTCAAACTCCTGGCCTCAAGTGATCCTCCTGCCTTGGCCTCCCTGAGTGCTAGGATTACAGGCATGAGCCACCGCACCTGGCCCTGCTCTCTTCTTTAGATGGAAGTTCAAGAACATGGCTACTTCTTCTCTTTCCTTTAGTACCTGTACATTCTAAATGTAACAGTTAGTTATCTCCTTCCTCACTCTCCCACTCCTTCCTGTTCCTCTCTTTCCTCCTTCCTTCTTTCATTCCATATACTAATTTATTTATTTATTCATTTAGCAGCTATGTGCAAGATATTCTGCTAATTATGGTAGATCCCACAAGAGTAGGACATACATAATCCTATGCTTATATGACTTTATAATCTAGCAGGAGTGAGATTTGGGAAGGTAACTCCCACAGCTAATTGTTCATCAAGCCACCTTTTGGAAGGAAGGGTGGGAGGAAAGTTCTAGAGGATGACATAGCATTAGGAAGTTATCAGGAGTGATTAATCTCGATTTCAGTTTTTTTACCAATGTAAATGGTTCCAAGCTTCAGCAGGCTATTTGATTCATATATGATAGGAATTTAGAGTAAGAAAGAACTTTAATCTCTTAATTTACAGCTAAGGAAACAGAAGTTCAGAGAAGTCAATGATTTGTCCAAGCAATACAACTAATTGGTTACTGATAATATATTAGAACCCCAGTCTCCTAATTCTCGAACTGGAGATCTCTCCATTATGCTAAATCACCAGTAAATACATTGCACCAATCTCTGGTAGGAATTAATTAATTAATTTTAAAAATATAAAATAAGTATTTTTAGGGCAAATCAATATTTGAATAAGTATTTGAATGCTATGGACCACACTTGAAGGAATGTTGGCATACATGTCAATGGTAGTTTACTTACAATGGTAGTTTTTACTCTTCACAGTAAAATTAATGCCCTAAAAAAAGCAATTGACATTTCACTGAAATTTGACTGTGTTCAAATACATTATTTGTCCATAAGCATAAGAATGGGGTTCCTGAACTCAAAATCCTTGAGGCAGGATGTTTACCTTAATTTTCAGATAAGCACATGGATGAAGTGTTATTTATATCACGCTTTCTTCCTATATGCAGTTACTGCAGTCAACCAGCAACCAGTTGAAAAGTCTGAGTGTCTTCTTGAAGGAAGATGTTGAAAAACTTGATTTTGTTATCAACAACTACTTCCAATAACCAATCATCAGTCAAAGTTGGGAACACTCAGGTTAAGCATGTTACATATCATGGTCCCATTACTTATAACCCCTAAGCCTGAGCTTTATCTGGCAGCATGACATTGATTCTGGTGTTGGGAAACTTCTGCCTTACTAGCTTGTAAAGTGTTTCCAATATATCCACTTTTTCCAAATAAATGACCAGGAACAACTGACCAAGATTTATAGTTATAGCTGGAAACTTTCAGGGAAAGAACTTGCTTGATTATGACAGAATCAATAAAGTGGCTCAAGGTCTCCCTCATTTATTTCAAACTCCTGCTGCTTATCTGTAGTTATCAAGCTGCCAAACATTATTGTTTCAGACAATTAATATTCATTGACCTCTACTGAGTTTTTGTAGTCAGGAACCTTATCTGAGCTGTCATCATCATGCTTCATCATCCACAAGCGAATGGTTAGATAAAAGCATGGTGAAGATGACTAAATAGAAGAGGCAGGTGGATGAGATCAGTCAACCAGTGTTGCCAGATTTCTCAGCGCTGAACTCATCATTTCATGTTCAACAGTGGCCAGTCTTGTTAAATAACATTATGTGAATATCCCTAGACTTCTTTCAAATTTCTTCATGACCTTCAAAGCCAACAAAGATGTAGTCTGAAAGCTTTCATTCTGCAGCCACTCTTCATAAATGTTTAATCCCAGAAGCTAATTTATCAAGACACCACAGAACTGCAGCAATGTGGGCACATCTGTTCCAGCTGAAGTCCTAGGAGCTGTCTCATGGATAGCTTTCATTCATGGAGGTCAGTTCTAAAGGCTTACATCTCTAGATGACTTAAGCACAGCAAAACCATTTGAAGCATCTCTGCCTGATGTGTCTGGCACTGCTTTTTCAAGCCACACCTAACAATTCACCAGAGCCACAAATGAAGGAAATAATCATGTATTTCTGATATTGCAGCTGCTAAATGGAAGGTTCTTGGTACTTTTGGTACCACCAGTAAAACCTAGAGAAAACTCATCCCCCTCACCCTCCAAACTCAAATTTGTATTTGACTCTGCCATCATCTTTTCTATTCCTTTACCTCACCTATCCCCATCTCTTGAAACACTTTCACTGTGCTCTCTAAAACTCATATTCAACCACAAATAAACTCTGCTAAGTTCACAAACTCTTCTGAGAATGTTCCCTTAACCTCCTTGCTCTATGGTAGTGATTCTCAAATTTGGCTGCACTTCAGGAATCACCTGAAGCTTTACAATAAAATACTGATGCCTGGCTCCTACCTCCAAAGGTTATTATTTAATTGGACTGAGATATGGCCTGGGCACCTGCAACTAAGTTTGAGAACCATTGCTTTAAGGGAACCCTGGCTCTCTCATGAGAACACTGTTTGCCCCCCAGATAAGAAGTGGATGGTTTCTTTCCTACTCTCCTTGTACCAGCAGGCCAGGAGGTGGGGTAGATTTCCTCCTTGCTTCTCATCGCTGCTTCCATGTCATTCTCTCTCCATCCTCCCTCAAATGTCCTAGCTTTGAATCTCATGTCATCAAATAATATCACTTAGTATCCTTTCTGTTTCTAGTCATGTGCTACTCAGATACCCTGAGTCATTCACCCCCTTTCCTACTTTGAAGATTTTAGCTTCTGGATTGCTATTATTCTCTCTAACACTACTTCTGTCAAATTTCTTGGTGATTTCAATATCTCCTTAGGTGATTATACTCATACCCTGACCTCTCAGTTCCTTGAACTTTATGATTTTGTCCTTTACACTGCCTCAGCCCTCATTTCTATGGCTATCCCCTAGTCCTTGTAACTATTATCAAAAATTGCAACCATCTATAATTTCAGCTCCCCACCACCATCTTCTGTATTTTCAGCTCTCTCCCCCTAGAACCCCGCATCCAACAACCCCGCGATGGCAGCAAAATCTACAATCCATTGATTTTGCCATCTTTTCACTGGCCTTCACCATTCCTCCTTGCATGTGCTCATTTCCCTTCTCATTCAGCTTCAATTTCAATTTCGTATACCCTCAAGGCCATGCCCCTTCTCGCACATGATTGTGCTCTGATACCTAATGTGTGGAGGTTCTGATCACTGTAAACAGTAACAAATATGCAAAAAAACCCAAATATCATTGTTTTAAAAAAATTGGCTCTGATTTAACTGTTTTAAAAACCCTTTAAGTATAAAGTTATGTTTTAAAAAAGTAAATAAGAATAGCTGGGAAAATTCAGAAAAAATGTAGTGAAAAAGGATTGGCCTTTCCACTTACGAAAACACTTTGTAGTACTACAATAATTAAAGCAACGTGGGACTAGAGCATGGAATAGGTTAAGAAATCTGTGGAGTAAACTAGAAACCCCAGAAACAAATTTAAATATTATAATACAGGATAAAAGTGACATTTCAAATCATAGGGGAAAATAGATTGTTCAATTAATGGCTGTTTATTGCCTCTCAGTTATAAAGCCATTTATCTCCATTCTACTCCATGATACTAAGTCTGGGATTCTGCAAATTACATTTCTCAGACCCCTGTACTAGCTGCTTCCTGTTGGGTTCTGCTAATAAACGTCATTAGAGGGCTATTAGAAGGTAGGAAGGGAAGAAGAGAGATTTCCTTTCTGGTTTGGCCTGTTTCTGACAGTGCTGCTCCAGCAGTAGCAGTCAGCTCCACCTCCTGGTTCTCCAGACCTCCCAGAACTAGCCTCAGCACGGTCCTTCAGAGGTCCTGGCAGGGCTGGGCAGAAAGCCCTCTGCAGAGGGATCCTGCCTCCAAAGTCCTATGTTTTGATAACCTCACGTCTTCCTTTGTTTCTTCAGCTCCAGAGGAGGTAGCTGCTTCTTGCAGTTATCTCCGGTTACTTCAGCCTTCTCTTTCTACTTTTTCAACCTTCTGACATATGTGTAACCAACTCCCTTTATGGATTCCTCTCTGTCTGAAATACCTAATTGGCTTTCTGTTTTCCTGACTAGACCCTGACTGCTACAATAGCTGTCTCACAAAAAAGTGGCTCACTTTGAACAGATGAATTTCAGAGGGATTAAATATTTAAATGAGTAAACTAAGGGGAAAATGTACTAGAAGAGAATTCAAAAGACAGTTTTCATAATCTGAGAGTGGGAAGATCTTTCTAATTTTGACCCACATCAAAAGCCATACAAGAAAAGATTGATGTCTAATGATAGTAATAATAAATTCTGCATAGCAAAAGTGCCAAAAGCAGTCAAAATAAAAATGATAGAAAAAAATGTGATTTACAATTGGTATCATATAGAATTAATTTTTTTACTATATAAGGAACTCCTATCAATCAATAAAAGACCAATAAGACAATAGAAAATTGAGCTAAGAGTAAGGACAGACCAGTTACAGAAAAGGAAATACAAATATCTCTAAAAATACTTGAAAAAATGCTCAACTTCACTCATAAGAGAAATGTAAATTAAAACTACTAGGAGATACCCATTTTGCCAATCAGACTGGTGAAGGAATTACAACATCAAATTGGTAAAACAACTGATAATGTACTGCATTGGCAAGAGTCGGAGAAAACAGACCTATGAAGGGCAATTTAGCAAAATCTATTAAAAATTTACATACCCTTCGACCTAGCAATTCCAATTCTGGGAATTTAACCAAGAGAAATACTCTTACACATGTGGTAAGATATATGTATAATGTATCCACATAGCATTGACTGAGATAACAAAAAACTGGATACAACTCAAATGTCCACCAACAGGAGGCTATACTATGCATTCAATTATCATAACCTCTACTGCCATTAAAAAGACTATAAAATCTCCATCGGTACTAATAGGGAAAGATTTCCAAGGCATATCTGATATCTGAGAAAGGCCAATTTCAGAAGAGTGTATATAATATGCTCCCACTTGTGTAAAAAACAAAAAAGAATATAGTATACATACTTGGCGACATTATATCCTTTTTTAACTTTTCAACCCTATATGTAAATTAATCATTCCAAATTTTAAATGTTTTTAACATAAAACTTCTAAAAATATGTAAGTTTTACTCCTAGAATTACATTTTCATGTTTTGCCTGATTTTTGAGCTCAGGTTTACAACTGAATCAGAGCATGTTTCCATTCATGTGCTTGCCTTGTTTTACAATTACAATATGATTCCTGAGCATGTGATTACAATAAGACTCCACCTTGGAAAAGATACAGGAATGGCACTTTATGAAAAGATAAAAATCTCTAAACACCTGGACAGCACATAAGTCCTCTCCCATTGGTCTTTGAAGAAACACGTGAGCAAGTTACAACAAACAATGGAACAAGCTTTTAAGCACTAGCCTAACAGTAGGTGTTTGTATGGAGAATTGCTTTCCCTGCCTAATGACCTTCACTTAATGTGGAAACAACATTAAAAATACAGTAGGACAAAAATCAATGAAGAGAATCAGAGCACTGCACTCATCAGCCAACCTTGAACATGTGGAGCCTTAGTGCCTTTTCTTTCCAATCACTTGCATTATACATAATGAAATAGAATATTCTCCAATATCGAGGCTCTCAACACTATCTAAGACAAGAAATATTCAGGGCACTTGCAGACAGGTCAGTATGACAGGACCACAAATTGGGGGGATGCGGAGAAAGATGATGCTGGAGTGGTGAGCAGGAGCTGGTCTCGCCTCTCAAGACAATAGAGAGCCTCTGAGTATTATAAGCAGAAGAAAGACTTGATCAATTTTGTATTTTAAAAGTCTAGCTCTTGTGGCGATATGGAGAATTAACTGAAGAGCAACAAGATCACAGGAAGGGCATGCCAGTTAGGAGACTTTTGCAATAAATGCTGTTGCAATAAACCATGAGAAAGGTGGTGAGGGTGCCTGAAGTGAGGCAATGGAGATGAAGATTGTGTCCCTCCAGCTATGTCAGGTCAGGTACTTTGTGACTTCTTCTTCCTCCACATTTTCTCCATTGCCTAGTTAGCATTCCATAATTGCCTGTCAATTATTCTCTTGTCAGTTGAATCAACTGTCATGTGGTGGTAGATAATCACAATAAGAATGACCAGGCTGTTGATCCCCCTCTGCTGTAGGTAGACGACAGAGTGATACATGTGAAGATAATTGCAGTGACACTCAGGAGGGAGTGGGATCTTACATCCTGTCTCACAGGTGGCAAAGGGAAGCCTATATCCTTCCCCACTTAAGCAATTACAGCTCCAGAGAGAAGGAAAGGACGTGCAATGTTCAGAGCTTCCCATGCTCAATTCTTCAGTGACCCCGGAAGTATCTCCCAGTCAGGATGTGTTTCTTTTAAAGAGGTCTTTGCCCAGGTATTTTGTAGTCAGCATGCTTGGCACTGCAAGCTGACATGTTATGCCACAACCATCTATGAACAAGTCATGTCAGATATTGCAAAGATAATAAATACTTAGGGCTCACACTTTGTATGCAACACTGATATAATCTGCACTCAAATGCTTGTCCTTTGTAAACTCAAAGCCAGGAATTTACATCCCATTAAAGAAAGAGAAGGCATGCACATTTTGATTATTTCAGAACACAGTTCATGTTATACATTGTTTTCCAGTTAAAAAAAAGGTTTCTAATTGAATGTGTGTGTGTGTGTGCATACACATAAAGCCTAGATAATTTCTTTTATTATTCCAAGATGGCAGGAACCATAATATGTAATCTCGAGGATGACTCATTTAAAGTTGGAAAACAGAAACATCACTGTTCAAGGGTCACTCACTTTCATTGGTGCAAGTATGGGTTTTGAGCCTATGAGACTGTTTTCTACATCTGCTCAGGAACATAGAAACCCTTTGTTTACTGCTGATTTTCTCACAAATTAGCTAAGCCCCATACAACTATGGACTTGCAAGTATGCTTTTATTATTACTATTTAATATTTTCAAAGGGCAAGGGGAGGGCAGAGAGGTTGCTAAAATTTGTGCACATTGTTTTGTGTTTCCTTTCAGGCCCTTGATCAGGAAATGTTTAACATTGGAATAAGTATTCCTAGAGATTATTGTCTGCTGTTTGGGAAGGTCAGTAGATCCTTTCCTGCTGATACAAATATATACATTGTTGAAGCACAAGACTATGTCCACAAATGGGATTACATGTTAGCTGAAAGGACCCAAGTGACAATACTCTTCTTTAATGCGAGTTTAAGTACTTTCTTTTGATCATGTACTAATATCACAGTGAAAGGATTTCAACAATTTTCATCAGTGCCCTGCTTTCTCTCTTACATAAAGTTTGGATAAGAATGTTTCTCTGTTGCCAGCCATATGACATGAGTCTCTCTGAGCCCTTCTTTGTTTTGAGGTTGGTCTATGACAGGTTGACTTGGTGCTTACGAAGTCAAATTTCAAATCCCAGCTGAGCCAGTTGGCTTTGCAAAGGGAGACATTCCACCACCTTGTCTGCACTTGTAACCCCACCTGGCAAATCCAAAGATACCACAGGTCACACAAAGTTCAGAACAAACCCTCTACCACCACTGCACCAGGAGGTCTCCTGAGGATCACTTGGGCCCAAAAGAGTGAACATCATGAGAAAGGAAATATCTTAAAAAGGGCCATTTTCTATCTACTAAGTCTTTGCCCAATGACTTTCAAGAGTGTCACTGGAAATGTTCAGAAGAGAGAAGGAAATAAAAAAGAGGTTAAAGGCTGGCCCAGGCACTTGTAAACAATGTCAAGGTGCTAAGAGTTATAAGTGGTGTGGTATGATGATATTTTACTAATTTGGACACATTTTATTCTTAAAAACATTTAATAACTGTAAAAAAAGGTTTTATATGAAGTAATAGTGTAAACCCCAGAAGAATGCACCTAACTTAAAGTTAAGTTTTTAGTTTTTTGTTGTTGTTGTTTTTTGGCCACTCAGACTGCATTCTTTCCGTCTTACTCTCCCAAAGAAAGAGAAGAACGACCGACCATCAGTGGTAAATGGCAGTTGCAACGAAGCAACACCAGGAGCCAGTTTCATGCTCAGGAGAGAAGGCTGCGTCTTCTCCTCGTGGTTTCTGGCGCTCTACACATTCAGAGAAACTTCTCTAGTAACAAACTGTAGAAATGATCCCTGAAAGGATTGTCTTTAGTTTATTTTTCAGTGTTTTCAATTACCAATTTGACAATGGCACTGGCATAAGTCACAACATGGGTCATTACAAATGATTTCTATTGTTTAGGTTGTTAAAAATCCTACTGAGAAGCACGCACAAAAAAAGAGCACGATGCAGCTGAGGAGAGGAAGCAGACCTTTGAAGGGAAACTAAACATCAATTCAAGCTGTGATTTAGAGACCAAAAGAGTTACCCCAAGTTTTGTAAACTTTAAAATTCATTGTTTTGTATGGAAAAAAAAATCCTGTTGGCAAATAATTGGTGCTTCCTCTCATTTGTGGAATAGGATTCTCTTTTTAGTTTGAGATTGCTCTTCAACGTGGCTGTTAAAACAATAGTGGTACATGATTTTTCTGGCAAACAGTAGGCCCTCCATATACATTTGTTGACTTGATATGATTCAAATCATTAGCTTTTGGTCTTTAGCTCAAAGTAGGATTATTAAAAAGCAAAATGCTAAAACAGTGTGACACCATAGTTTTGGGAGAAAGAACATTGGCTTTTGGGTCAGAAGGGTATGGCATACCTTACAAGGAAGTGCTCTTAGGGGAGTTTACTGAAACCCTCTGAGCCTCTGTTAACTCCCTATCTAACTTCTTAGGGTTATTGTGATTATTAAATAAAATAATGAAAATCCTGGCAAATACACCACAGCACAGGAAGGACGAATGGGCAATATAAACATTACTATTTTTCTTTTGCCATTTCAAATCATTTTTTAAACTTTGTGTTATGGAAAAGTTATAAACATATGCCAAAGTAAACAGAATAGTACAATGAACCACCTATCCACTTCTTCGTGTACTTTTCTTGAAAGGAGGAACTGGAGCGTTTTAAAGGAATTTCAAGACATACTATCATTTCACCCAGCACTCAAGAAATTATGTTCTCAGGGCAAGGTTCCATCTGGTCCCTGGTTGAGAGAGACAGCTCTGCCACTAATGTTGGCCTAACACATCCAAGGAGAAAATACATAAAATGATGCAAAGGTTAAATACTGTGACAGGTAAAAAACAAAGCCAGAGTGTTCACCATGACCTGATGATTCCTTGGAATACCCTCACTCTTGGTTACTATCCTGAAAGTTCTGCCAAAGCCAAGCACCTGGATTTAACATGTAATACTTTTAGAAAAATTAAACTAGTAATCTACTTTTTGTTTCAGAAGAAAAAAACCCTTTATATTAACCAATAAGTAATTTTCAAAAAGCATTTCTCAAAGTGCTTTATAGACATTGTTGATCCTCAAGGAGTTTTAATTTAAAATAGTTCTTAAAAAGAAAGACATGGACAAGTGGAAATCTTGTTAAAAGTAGCCAAACAAGGTAGTAAAAGATGGAGATGAATCAATCTATGTGAGGATCTCTGTACCTGAATAGGATGAAGGAGAAAAGAGGAGCAAACATGTAGTCAGGGAAAGATTAGAAAAAAGGGACCTACATAATTTATGTCCATATTCCCTGGGAGAAAAAGATCTTTCCGACAATAATTCTGTGCCTAAAGAACGGCAGGAGCTTTGATCAATCTAGCTCCCTATATATGAAAAGTTTCCAGTCCCTGCACCTCCTAAGCTGGTGATAAAAACCACAGAGACAGAAGAGCAGGAGATTCAGGGATGGGGGCAGGAAGGCAGGAGAGGTGTAAGTCAGTCTGGGAAGGCAGTAGGATCAAGTCAACAGAACTAGCCTTGACAAAAAGGGATCCTTTACTCTTAGTGAAGGAGGAAGGGGAGGAAGGACAGGCAATGAAGGGAGATTTGTGCTACGGAGAGAAGTTGAGGAGGCCTCAATCTCCTAGGAAAAATACTTCTACGCCAAAGAGAGCAAGGGTAGGACTGGGGATTATGAGGGGGAAGTCTATACTTAACATCTGTAAACCTTTAAAGTGTCCCTTTAAAAAAAAACAAGAACAAAAGCAAAACAAAATGAAAAGCGTTTCCCTGCCTCTGTTTCCCCCCAGCGCATACTGCCCTGCCACTTTCTCTGTCAAAAGTGGAGTATGCCCAAGCAGTCTGGTATCAACCCTCTCCAGCCCTTTGAACCACACCTTCTAAATGCTGATCAGTAGATGGTCTGGTCTCAGTTTTCATCCTCCAGCTTTGCAGTGGCATTGAGAACTATAAATGTCTTCTACCTAAAATTCTCTCCTCCCATTTATCCATGGCACACCATGGTTCTGATCTCATTCCTTTCTCTTTAACCATGTCTTCTTTTCCTCTTTGGTCAGTTCTTTTCTCTCTCCCCACCTTTAACCATAGGTATACACTAAGTGTCTGTCCTTGGTCTTAATTTTTTATTTTTTTATTCTCTATCCTTTGGCTTCAACCATTCATAGATGAATGCCTTGTTTGTTTCTTCTGTATTAATTCTGGTCAATACAGTAGCCACTAGCCACATGTAGCTATTTAAATTTAGATTAGTTAGCATTAAACCAAACTCAAATTCAGTTTCTCAGCCTAATTACATTTCAAGTGTTCATAAACCATGTGTGGCTAATAGTGGACACACAGAGGACAGGGTATATGCAGAACATTTCCTTCTTCAAAGAAAGTTTTGTTGGATAGCACAGGTCTAGACTGTACCTCTTCCCTGAGCTTCAGATCTGGCAATGTTCTACCTGACATCTCTCCTGGAAGTCCTTCTGGAATCACATATTCTTCATACCCAAGTCCTACTCCATCTAACATACATTTCTTGTAACACTTATCTGTACAAACTCTAATTTTACTTCAAAATGGCTCCATGTAACAAGAGCACATGCACAAATAATTGGGAAATATATGCCCAGACTAGTTGGAATATTTAGATATAGTTTTGTTTACTGAAGTAACAGAGACCATTTTCACTGAGAAAAATTCAGGTTATAGCCATTTAGGGGGAAATCTCCTTCTTTCACCTATTACCCCTATATAGTATTTTTCTATGTCCAGATCCCTTAAAATAACAAAAAAGGTTTATTTTGTGAGATTTTCCTTTATTAATATGTATTTTTTTACATTTCTCCGTAAAACTAAAGTTCTCTTCTGTAATGCCAATGGATACACTATTCTCACTTCAGAGAAGCCAACTTTCTGATTCTATTAGGAGCACTAAACATATTCTGCCTTAAACAATGAAAATCAGACACCAAAGTTCTTTGCCAAAATACTGACAATAATACTGGACACATGAGATCCTGAAGCATAGTATTCAACAAAGAATCAGATCTGGTCCTGATTTTAATCAGAAAGCAACCTGTCTCTCTGTTGCCTCCTAAACTTAGCAAAGACATACCATTCTCAGCACGCTGACCATTTTGGTGGTATGAGGTTTCACTGGGCAGCCTTGCTCAGGGTGACCTCAGCCTGAGATTCTAAAGATGGAGCATATTAAGTGCAGGTGAGTCATCAATTTAAAAAACCATAGAGGCTAACTAAAAAGCCTCATTCTTCAGAAGCACAGGGATTCTACTGGAGGCCTTCCCATGTGACAAATGGAACTCATTTAGGAAAAGAAAAGCCATTTTTAAAGAAAAACAAGATAAATGGTTCCCCTGTAGGATAAGCCTATTGTGCTTGGATGCACTAGGTAATTCCATATGAACTGATTATCACCATCCCCAATGGAGTTATGACATCTCTTATTAAAGACGACAGACACATAGAGTCATAGTATTGTAGGAATATCATTGTAAATACTTGTGACCATTACTACTAATTCAATAATATTATATGTTATTTTTACTTTCTTTATGTAGTTCAAAGTGTTTTGCAGACATTAAAAAACTAATCTTATGACTGCCTCATAGGATGTACAAATATTACGACATTCTGAGATTAATCATCAATTACCAATGGACTAACAATGATACAGCTAGTCCTTTTTTAGGTACAATAAGGCATATGGAAGACAAAGAAGAAGACTTAGCTTCTCTCAGGAAATTGTTCTGTGCAACAAGATATAACTACATGAAACACTTAGGGAACGTGTATGTATGAGATGCTATGGTTAACACTTAGACCAAAATAATGTAGGATTTCAGGCAGGAGAGAGGTAAGTGTTGGGGAGCAAAAAGTTAGAAAAGACTCCTATCTGACTGTGCCTTTTTGCTGATTTAACTGACTGAACCTCTCTTCTTGACATTCATTAAACCCCTAACTTCTGCATCACTCTACTCCACCAGGATCCTCACACCTTCTGACATTTTTTGGGAGGGGGACCTCTTATGTATAATCTCCAAATGGACCTCTTATGTATAGTTGACATGGTTTGGATCTTTGTCCCCTCTAAATCTCATGTTGAAATCTGATCCCCAATGTTGGGGGTGGGGCCAAGTGCGAAGTGTTTGGGTCGGGGGGGCAGGTCCTTCATGAATAGCTTGGTGCCTCCCTGTGGTGATGAGTAAGTTCTTGCTCTATCAGTTCACATGAGAGCTGGTTGTTTAAAAGACCTGGGCACCTGATCCTCTCTTGCCATGTGACGCATCTCCTCCCACTTTGCCTTCCACCACAATTAGAAGCTCCCTGAAGCCCTCACCAGAAGCAGATGCTGGCATCATGAGCCAAATAAACCTCTTTTCTCTATGAATTACCCAGCCTCAGTATTCCTTTATAGCAACATAAAATGGAATAAGACAGGGGTACTTTTACCTCCACCAAATACTTCACTTCTTCACTTCAAAGACTACTCACTGATGGACATGACCCAGACTTTCCCACACTGTGTTTGATTCTGCTCATGTTGCTCCCTCTGCTCATCTATACCTGCCCACAACCTACCCATTCTTAAAGGTCCAAATTTTTAGGGAAGCTTTCACTCATCTTATGAGATATTCATAATCTTTCCTCCCTTTGTACTTGTGTAATCTGTGTTGCATTTACCCTATAGAATATTCATTCAGGTATATTCTCATCTAGGTCCCACCAGGTCATAAGTTCTTTCATTTTGACTACTGTAATTAATACCTAGTGCCTAAAACTACATTTGGCACATAGTAGGGGCTCGTCAAATTTTAGCATATGTGTTATTTATTGTTGCATTCCTCAGACCTTTTGCATAACAATGTTTCTTAAATATTGCAAGATCAATCAATTTTGAACTAATTAATTATTAAATTAAAGCCCTAAGAATGAACACATTCTCTTGGTGAGAAAAAAGTGTAGATAGAAGGCTCATCTATAGTAGGTGATGGAGAGGGAAAGAGAAACCAGTGAACACTATTAAAGAAAATGGCCAGGAACCCCAAAAGAATGTGTTTACAGGGTAAGAGGTTAACAATCCACAGATTTATTATCTACTTCATATTATAAATTAACTTTGAAACACATCATCTTTTTCTGCCGGTCTCCAAGGATGAAGACAGATTTCTCAGACTTTCAATGACTCAGACTTTGATGCAGCCTGGAGAACACAAAAACCAAATGGAATGGTGGTGCATTACTTAGTTGCATTACCTAGTTTTCTCTGTGCCTCCTTATGTACAGGTAGAAGAGACTAACTATAACCACAGAGGGAGAAATTTTGAAAGCCAACTAGAGGTTGTTTTTTCCTAAAATGTATTCAAGTGAATATATCAAGGGAATTTACTATATTAAATGGCTTAATTTTTTTTTTACATAGAGAAAAATAATTAATTTGTGTCTTGTTCTTGAATCATTTTACAAGAATATCCTTTTGCCAAGTCTTTTGTGTTATGGCTTTTTGATGTGAGTACCATTTCTTTTGAACTTTTGCTGTTTTTAACACAGCCAAAATGACTGGCTTTTTTAAAGTGCTACTTTTGGACAAATACAAGGAGAAATTAATCATGGTACCCAAGTAATGGTCTGGGTGTACTATTTCATTACTTTCAGTTTAGTCTGGGAAATATGTAACCAGTTTTTCACGCAGAGAATAAAAATGTTCCAATTTATTAGAAAATACTTGTTATTGGAAGCAGTCAATGACAGAAGCGTGATGATAGAAACCATCTCCATTACTTCTGTGCAAACAACAGCAGCCAGTCACTGTGCTGAGGTATGGCTTGAAAAATCTAGAAGATGTCCCACTCCAACATAAGGTTCATGACATCACTGGTTCTAGACAAGACACCTTAAAATGCAAAAATCTCTAGGAGGGGCAATTCCATTTCTAATGTATATCCATTAAAGTTACATTTTAAGAGTTCACAAGATACCTAGATTGGCAAACAAAACAGCAAATCTGCAAATTTTGCAAAGAACCAATGCCAACAATAAATGCTGTTTATAATATTGATTCAACAAATTCCCACAGACCACTCAACAGATTCCAAAGGGAGCAGGACACTCGTGTACCAGAAAATGCACAGAATTGTCTACAGTGTTCAAAAGGCTGGATATGGATTTGGAGAAAATGAGAGAGATCAAAGGGGAGTCTGAGAAGGGGAAAATTGGCATGAAAAGCCTAAAAGAGTCTCCATCTCCTCCTTTTTTTCCCCCAAGTCACTTCCAAAATATACCACCTACAGGCAGACTGGATCTTACTCTTAACTCCCCAATGTTATGAGACCTTTTCTCTGTGTGTCACCCTACTCTTTTTGGCCTGTATATGCAGTCCCCCAAAGGCTGTACCACCTATACAGTAGTGAACATGAAGCCCCCAGAGTTGTATAGTGCCCAGCCCACACAGCCATGTGGCATCCCTGCCTTCCTCCATTTTTCTCACAATGTAAGCTGCACCAAAGTTCAAGGCTCAGGTCCCATTCCATTTCCCTGATGTGAAAGAAACTTTCTTCAATTTCTCTTACCTAAAATGTTTCATCTTTTCACAAAATGGTTTTGGCTCATGAGTTTACAATGCGAGTCTACTTGAAAGACATTCTGGAGGCCAAGAGAACACATACAAAATCCTGGAGCCCAACCACCCTTGAACATCCTCAGAATGCAAGTGATGTAATAGGAAAGACGTTGGACTAAGAGACAGGGAATTTGTATCTAAAGTAACTCTAACTAAATTGCCATGTGACCACAGGCCAGTCACCTAAACTGTGTGTCAGTTTCACATTTGTAATATAAAGGAGGTAAGGTAGATAAGACACCTCAAAGGCACCTGACAATTCCAATATTTTGTAGAGTCTTGGAATACCATCTCCAGATTAAGGACATTTGAGTCACTTACAACCACCGCATAAAGGTAGAACAATAAGTGGCCTTTGGGGATCTGGGAGACAACTCACCAAATGTCCCATATATGTCAGTGTATGTCAAGCCAGATGACACGTATGAGGGTGACCTACCTCACAAAGCATATTCCTGCTTCTCCTTCCAGCACCAGCCCTTCAGATAGATTTTTTTTTTCTTATCTCTAGTCTAGGAAACCTAGCACATAGCTGTCATATTTTCACCAGCCCACTCACATTTGCTAATGTCAACTGCCTCCCACTCTCAGCTACAACACCCACCCCTCAATCTATGACAATGCTAATAGATGACAAACATCTACAACAACTTATATCTACAACTCTAAATATAGGAACACTCTCATTTTAAACAAATCTAAAATGTAAAATTTGTGTTTACAAGTGTGTGCATATATATAGGCCAGATTATTTGCTTTGCAAATGAATTCATCGTGGAATTCCTTAAAATACCAGGTCCTTCATTTCTCTTTCTCTTCACCACCTCCCCCTCAAATAATGTCTTCCACTTTTTACTTACTTATAGCTGCTCAAGAATACATCTGTTGCGTAAAGTACATATCTTGTATTCATAAAGATTAATAGAAAGCAAAATGCATTTCTTTGAAGCCAGAAATTCTGGCTAATGTCTTTGATGTCTCAGGTGTGGAGTTTATATTTTGCATGGCTAGGACCTGAAACTGTATCTGGCAACACTGTGAACATGAAAGCCACAGAATCTTAAATACCTTCCAGAGTCCACCATGATATAACAGCCTTCTACAGAAAATTTGAGTCTGCAAGAGCCCCTGGTTTCGCAAGATCCACTATGGCTAAGAGAAGTGAGCTCATGATGTTGCTTTGTGAAGGTTTCTAAGGCAACAGTTGTACCTTTCACTCAGACCAATAGCTGTCAGCTGGGGGCAGCTTAAAAAGTTGGAGTAATTCTGCCTCCTTACGCAATAAATGTTAATAGACAAAATACTAACTACATTTCTGGGAGTGGTGAAGCTATTTTTAGTAATGGTGGCGCTCTGGAAAATTTCATCTTTTGCTGTGAAGTGCAAATGTGATTTTTCTCAGTCTGTAAATGGTAAACTCAATCATGTTTGTTTGTTTTCTTAAACTTGAGTTTTGTCTGTTTTATGTTTCTCTTTACCCCAGGGGTTTCCTTATCTGTAGGCACACATAGATGAGAACAGGAACAGAGTGGCCCACCCTAGTTCAGGATAGGTTGCAAATTACCTCTCTGACACTAACAGCACAAGTAAGTCAACAAAGGTTTTATTTCATCCAATTGTTGGTATTCCCTTAGAGGTTCATACACGCTTACAAAACAAAACAAAAAATAGTAACTATCCCACTCTTAAGTTACCCTCTTCTCAAAAAGAAAAAATATTTTTGCCCTACTTCCAGAAATATAATTGTTCAGGGCTCGGAAACTCAGAAGAATCCAACTATCTCCTGGATTCCTAAAAACATAGACTTAATGGGAAGAACCCAGCTCATGGTGGGAGTGGGCAGAGGAAAGAGCACTGGACCAAGAATCAGGAGGCCTGAGATGGGGTCTGGACAAACCACTTAACCCTTCTGGCCTCAGTTTCTTCATTTATAAAATACAGATAATAATACCTACACTTTTACTGTGATCATATGAGATAATAAACTTGAAAATGCTTGGGAAACTATTAGGTTCTTCACAACGCAATGTTCTGCTTATTTGTGTACATCTCACTTCTATGACATTGTAGAAAATTGAGGCTGAATGTTTCCAAAAAATGAGAAAAGACTAAGGCTTATTTCAACAAAGCCTTCTTTCTCTATCCCTTCCTCTCTCTCTCTTTCCCAGTACCTCTCTATCTCTCTTTTACCTTCCGGAAAAACACAAAAGTAACAATTGACCTTAACTCTATAGTCTAATAGTCATTACTTTTCCACATTTTTCAACCACAGTCAAAAAATTAGAAATTTTTTTTAGATAACTGATTACCTACTCCATGCAGGGACCTGCATTAAATTATTATCAAAATCATATCATGAAGAAATTTTCTGCTTAGGAACAAGAGACGCAATAGTTGAGAAAGTTTGACTCTACCTGCAACTCTCCTTCCATTATACTGAGTAGCTGGATGAGATCTTCTTTGGATAACTCCAGGGATTTCTTAGTCTTTCGTTCACTGTCTCCAGATGTTTTTAGGTGTCGTTTGACAGTTCCTGAGGCCATGACATCATCCTCCTTCCTATTTGATTTGTTCTTCTTTTTTGCATCTTCTGAGAGACTTTTATCACCAGCATTGCTGATGATGGAGGACTTGGGGCAGGAGATATGCCCATTAGCTGAACTTTCACCACCTTGATTTCGGGATCTCATTCCCACCTACAACACATGAGAAAAGATAAGATGTTATTTACTGCCACTGAAATTATTTTTGTCTAAATACTTAGAACCTTACAGAAGCTTTGCAACATAAAGAAAAACTAAATGCATATATCATTCAAGTTCTCAGGAAACCCTTCTGATGGTCTTCAGAAGAAAAATAACAACATGATTTTAACCTGACAAACACTTCACGTCAAATGATCAAGACCGACATCAACATTGCTCAGTCATGTTGATGGTATGTATCTTTGATACAGTGCGATGAGAATGGCACTTCACTCTTGTGGTCTCTCTCCCCAAAACTTTATATCCTAGTCTAATAATGAGATGCCAGACAGATCCCAATTGAGAGACATTTTACAAAATTCCTAAACAGTAATCCTTAAAAGTGTCAAGGTCATCAAAAACAAGAAAAATCTGAAAAACAGTCACAGCCAAGAGGAGCCTAAGGATACATGGCCAGTAAATGTACTGTGGCATCCTGGATGGAATCATGGGACAAAAAAAGGACAGTAAGGAAAACTTAAGAAATCTGAATAAAGTATGGATTTTAGTCAATAATAATGTATCAATAATGGTTCATTAATTATAACAAAGGTACCTTACTAATGTAAGATGTTAATTATTAAGGACACTGGATATGAGGCATATGAGAACCCCCTATATTATCTTTGCAGTAATGCTGTGAATCTAAAACTGTTCTAAAATATAAAGTTTATTTATCAGAAAATCCAAACCTCAAACCCTGCCAGGAACCAGTGGGATGTCACAATGTGCAGAAACATCCACCAAGGGTGGAGGGGCTTGAATGGAAAGAGGAAAAGGGAAAAGCAAAGGGAAGAAGAGGATGGTATAATTTTTAGTGATATGGTGTTCTATTTTTCCATAGTTTATTTTTTAAAATCAAGCCTTTTTATGTCAGTCATTTCCAATAATAAGAGCACAAAGAACTGGGAGAAAATAGACCAATTTCAGAATGAAAATTTAAAGCAATATTTTGAGGAAAAATGGAGAAAAAAGCCAAGGCAGCAGCTAAAATACTAACTTGTCCCATGGGAAGCACATTTGAGTCTTTCCATGATAAATGCCTTACAGATTCTCTTTCAGTCTCTGAACAAAAGAACTCAACCAACAGGTATGTTACAAAGAAACATACTGAACTCAAAGGTTAGGACTCAAAGGACTCTGAAAAAAAGCTCAAATATCCTGTGGGCTGTACTACAAAATTTGCCTAAATCATTAATATTGTAGTTTAGCTCATGGCCCTATTTAAAACCCACCATATTATTAAATAATAGCCCTTTCCCTAAATAGCTAAACAACAAGATTTTCATTATTCATTCCAGATAAAATACAGGAACTTTGTCATCTGAAAGTAAATTTCCTTCATGAACCCAGCCATACTTAAGAAACTAAGGAAAGTTTTTCTAAAAAAACATTAGGTTTATAACAAGAAAATAAGCACAGTATGATGTTTCCTTTCAGATAGTAAATATTCTTCAGTGAATCTTGAAATCTATTTTCATGCTCCTTTTTTGAACTGAACTCTTACAACCAAATGGACCCTTTTATGTGAGTGCAAACTTTCTACACAGCACCCTAACTTTGAACAATATAAACCAAGAAGTGGCCCTTGACACTGGCACCCTGTTTTCTGGTTCATTCAGTGATTAGTTCTCAATTTTAGAGCATCTTTTGTGCTTCCGTGATGAACAAAGAATAGATGTTTCTTTGTAACAGAAGCCAGAGCACTGTAGAGCAGACCTACTGTATCACAGCTTATTCAGGGGCAGAATGGGCTGACTTAAATGCCAAGTCAAAATAATAAAAGGAGAGATGATGAATAAAGAGCTTCAAATTTAACTCATGACCTGTTACACATCACAACTAAGACACATGGGCTTCCCAAATTGTACGTGATTCCCTACCACTCCATACCACAAGTGAATTACTTTTATCTGAAATAATTTTTCTATAAGATCTTAAGGCTCTTTGAGATGATGCATCAAATATTGATATGACTTCAATTTAAATCCTGAGTTAATAGAGATCCCAGACAATAGTTCCCAAAGCACAGAAGTGAGGTGGTGATGTTTTAAACTTAATCATACACATCCTGAATCTTATACAGTATTTGTATCTGACTATATCATGTATTTGTGCCTTATCTCCCTAAATCTTCTAAGTCTTTTATAGCTGCGGTCTCTAACTCCTGGGCCATGAACCGCTACTGGTCCGTGGCCTGTTAGGAACCAGGTCACACATTAGGAGGTGAAGGGTCACAAGCGAGTGAAACTTCATCTGTGTTTACAGCCGCTCCCCATCACTCGCATCACTGCCTGAGCTTTGCCTTTCCCTCTTTTCCCCATCCGCCTATTCCCCCACGCCAACCCTGGCCATGGAAAAGTTGTCTTCCATGAAAATGGTCCCCAGTGCCAAAAAGGTTGGGGACTGCTGTTTTATAGGATCCATAGCATTAGGACATTCCTAGGAAAGGACAAATGCAATAACTAACTGTATGCTACATGCATTTACTCAATCATAATTGTATTTGCAAACACACAGAAAGTGGAGCCTTTTTATTATAGTACCAACTTTCTTTATGTTAAGATCTTTCTAAAAATTTCAGTCTGAAGTTAATGTTTTTAAATAAATTTTATTATATTATAATGTTTTTACAGAACAAAACTCCACATATTTTAGAGTTATCTCATTATTTTACATCATTAATCAAGTTGAAAGCTTGAGTGTCCTGTTCCCTTCACATTAATTCCCTTTCGCTGATGGAAAAAGTCTCATGTGGTAGACCCATGATGTTAATCCTGTCTTAGCAAATATTTTTCCTTTGTGACACTGAAATTTCATTACTTTTCCTTTGATATGGGCACATAGATTTTTGCTCTTTCTTGGAAAGCCAAATAGGGTCTTCTATCTTTATCACCACAAGAAATTCAACTATCAGCACCTGTTCTATTTCTCAGGGATGCAAAGTACTCAGTGATAGCAAACTAGTCAAAAACTGTTTTAGGAAGGAATTAGCATCTATGAGGGAAAAAAAAACGTATTTTCTCAATAGCACAACTAAGTCTGCTATCAATAATCTCTACCCTGAATGCTTTATTCTATTTTGTAGGAAGAAAAGGTCCAAACAATAATGGACTTCCACGTATCACACTTGGTAACATTCGTACCCTTTAATAGCTCTCTCTTGATGTTTCTTAAGTGTTAAACAGTGTAGTAAGAATTTTACATACAGCATCTCATTTAATATTCACGTAAGTCCTGTAAAGTAGGTGCTACTATTCTCAGGTTTATAGATGAGGCCACTGAGGTTTAAAGAGATTAAATATCTTTTCCTGGATCACACAACTACTCCTAGTGAATAGAAGAACTAGGATTTGAACCCAGGTCTGACTCTAAATATCTACTCACTGTACAACTCTCCACTAAGTTCCTAAACACATGCAAAAATGGAATGGGGGAGATACCTCATAAATCAGAGGATCAAGAAAAAGTTGCAAGTGCTAAGATAATGTTTTCTGATTCCACACTATGGAATTCGAGAAATCCATGCATACATTTTCCTGCATAGACACTCTTGCAAAACTCACATAGCAATTTAAACTATGTTACTAAGCAATAATACTTTTTCTGAAATCATTAACCTCCTGCAGAACTGGTAAAATGATGAATCACTCAAAAACCTTCCTGAGAAGCAACCTAGTCAGTTATTAAGGGTACAAGTTATAAAAACAAGATGCCAAGTATGAACAGGAACAATTACAAACTTACTGTATTAAAAGCCCCAGAGCTGAACAATAGTAAACATTTAATCGGAGTTGGCCAAATCCTGTCTATTGTGATTACAGTGGTAGCAGGCAGGTAACAGAAAAGGCATCTGGATCACCATAGGCTTCTTAATAGTTGATTGCATGGCTGCAGGTTTAAGACATGGAGATAACAGACTTTCTGAAAGAAGCCAAGAATGCCTTTGCTTCATCCCAGTATACAGCTTTGAAGAAAGCTCTCCCCCAGAAAAAGGTATAAATAAGCTGAAGAGCATATCAGGTTTTATAACCTTTTTTTAATCACTGTTATTTGGGGCACAGATTCTTCTCTTTAATAATCAAATTATCTTAACATGAAATATACTTGCTTTTTTTTTTTAAACCTCCCTCTTTTATCTCTGGTCATCTCTCCTCTTCTCTCCCTCTCCCATATGCACTATTGGGCAATGCCAGAGCATACTGTTAGGTGAATAATACCACAGGAACCAGAAAATGTAAAGCCTTTGAGTCATGTATGCTGAACTAACAAATATTTCTAGAGCATTCAAACAGGAAAAAGAAACTATAGTCTATAGCAATTCTAGTCCCCATGCTTCCTTAGTTCCTACAAATCTTGACCTTGAATTTTCCCTAGTATTCTCACTCCTGCTCTTGCTCCTTTCAGATTTGTCTTTTTCTGCTATGATTCGACATTAGTCAAAATATTCTCCATCTCCACCACCAACAGAAACGTCTTTTAACTGCATAAATTAGATTTTGGCCTCTTTCCTGTGCTTCTCAAGTATCCAACTCCTCTCTGTTCCTGGTTTTTTTCTATATGTATTTTTAAGACCCTACCTAGCACATAGGATGAGATGCTGCAACAATTTTATATATTTAATTTCTATTTTTAAAGTACTTTATAGAATCATAAGAAAAAATTATGATACATAATAAAAAGGAAAGCACATAATTACAGAAAAGCTGACATTTTATAGTGTGGCCTGGCAAAAGGCCTGCTGCAAGTAGGGCTTCCAGAACATTACCACGGAACTGTCCTGCTTCTTTCTTTTAGACTTAGATGACAATACCCAAAGCACCCAAAACTAAAGGCAAAAGAAAACATCTGCTCTAGTTTTATGTCATCAGTGAATTTTAAGAAGCAAAAGACCAATTAAATCAACTAGTTTTTTTCTCTATCAATTCCAGATTACTTCCTGTGTGTGTATCTTGTTTACTGGGTTCAATCTGCTTATAAATATCCCAACTCATGAAATGTTCAAACACTTCTCATGAGGTTATCATTTATTCTAATAGCACATACTGTTCAGAAATGTTCCTAAGTTTTGCACTAAATTCCTTTACAATTTTCTTTGTTCTCTTTATCCTATTTATGCAAGAAGCCATGTTAAATGATTCTTTTCACTTCTCATGATCTACACTCATCAAATCCTCTCAAATAACTAAGCTTTTTGTTCATTTAAAGTATTTTTTATCCTACTAGGGCAGATTTATCCAGACAAATTGAAATTTTCTTTAAATAATTTCAAAAAAACTTTAGAATTCAGGGAAGGGGATTCTCTTGGAGTCAGTGAAGTGATGTTGTAATCAAAGGCCAAGGAAAATATTATAACTGTGGCAAAATAGAAAAATATTATTCTACTCCATCTTCAAACTGTAGTGAAATATTTTATGAAGTTGAAATATCCTTTAAGGATGTTATCAACGAACCCCAAAAGGTTTCCAGAAAAAAAGACAGAAAATGACAAGAGACTAGATCAGGAAACTACCATGAAACAAGAAATATTTTTAAATTAGCATGCCTGAGTCTGAAAGAATGTACAATTTGAGTTCTAAACTTTGAATGGTAATATAAGGTGGCCTCTTTTACCAATATTTTGATGAAAATCCCCAGATTGACTTTTTTATCATAATGTCTGCTGCAGCTGCCTTTGACTTTCCATTCCACCAGCCATAACCTAGTATTCAAGATCCTCCATTTCCAGAAAAATTATATATTCAGCCTTACCTTTCAATACCTCCCATACATTTACCATGCTTATTTATCCACTGACTAAAAATTATGTCTGGGGCCAGGCACGGTGGCTCATGCCTATAATACCAGCACTTTGGGAGGCTGAGGCAACCTAAGTGAGAGCCAGACCTCGTCTCTACAAAAATAGAAAAACTAGCCTGGTGTGGTGGTGCACACCTGTAGTCCCAGCTACTCAGGAGGCTGAGGCAGGAGGATCACTAGAGATCAGGGGTTTGAGGTGGCAGCAAGCTATGATGACACCACTGTACTCTAGCCAGAGTGACAGGAGACCCTGTCTCAAAAAAAAAAAATTATGTATGGTATATTTTATTTTTGTATCTTTGCTCATGAGTTTCTTTCCCAAAATGGTCTATTCTTCCCCTGCACTCTTCAGGCCTCGTCTGACTATTTCAACAGGTATCATTTCTCCTTTCTTGGCAATTTTATATGTTTACTTGTTCTTTATATTAATAGTTTGGCACTTTCATACTTATATAATTGTCATTGCCTCAAACATATAATCTCCTTGAGGAAATTTATTAAGAATTTTTAAAATCATCAAAATATCAATTGATAGACATCATTTAATGGTTTGAATTTATAACATTAGATATTAGAATACCTAAATGAACTTATTGTTTATAGAACTTATTGTTTTCAATTAAAATGACCAGATGAAAATATAATTAGAATCATGAAAGATTTAGACACACCGTGGTCAACAGATGCCAAAAGCAATTAGTAGTATTTGGCAAAATTTCTAACATCAAAAAAAATTTTTTTTGTTAAATTAACATATACACTTTGGGATAAACATAGTGAATTAAATACTTGCATTTATTTCCACTCTCTTCTGAAATACACAAAATAAAAATAAAGAAACAAAAGATGACAGAGAAAATAGGAGTGTAAATGACCGCTGATGAGAGATGTCAACACAATTTTGGAGAAAGGAAAGTAGATGCATGACTGGGTACTGACTTTGACACCTAAGTACTGGCAGGGTGGGAAATGACAGACATGCAAATAGTTCTAATTTTCCCCCAATTACCCTCACGCTAGGGAGGTATCAGATCCACAGGGCAACAGGGTAACCAGGACGCCTGAAGTCACAGAGCCTGGGTGATTGGCAAGATTCAAACTAGATCCCTCCAAATTGAAGCTGGAACTTCTTATACTACATCTTTGTCACTGAGCCTGACATGCGGTACATGCACAATCATAAGCACACCTGTTGGCCACCCCTCCACAAAATCTCTCTTCCCTATTCTAGCTAATACTGACTCTTCCTCTGCTAAATTCCTAAAGCACACCTAGTCTATACCACCCATTTAGCACTTAATTATATACAGTCTAGTCTGGGTCTTGAACAGCTTCTGGTGTTAGTCTTATTGGCCCATCTAGAATAGAAACCACTTTGCGTAAGAATAGTGTTTCTATTTTATCTCCCTGAAATAACTAACATGCAGGCACCCGTACTCCTCCGACTTTACAACTGAGGAAAATGAGGCTCAGAGTCACAGAACTGGTGAATGGGATAGTTGGAACGAGGACCCACGTCTCCCATGAGCATTTCCTAAACATACACCAAGACCAAAGGATCTGTGACCCTGCAGGCTGGGTGTTGTGCTTCACCTCTTTATACTCATTTCCAGCATCTATAACAGGTTTTTGTTTTTGTTTTTTCTTTTTCACTTACTTCACAGAAATAAGGCTACTGTCAATTATATGAAAGAGAAAAGCATTTCACTATCTAGCAATGTACTGTTATACACAGTTGTGACAACATAATGACATATTGTTTTTTGGCATTTTCAACATCAATGATTCATTCTTGAACCTTGAATACCTTTTTATATTTATAATACTTTGTTATTGTAATTCTGATGTCACTATTCCACTGGACATAGTTTATAATATGTAATCATTGAGTACATAAAAAGAGTAAGGGCCTCAAATTTAGGTGATTATGATAACTCTTTAGATTCCTGGTAAATTTTACCTATATTTTTCCTACTTGACCACTATATTTTTTTTCAGGCATTGTAATAGCACTGTATGGCCTCTGAAGAAAAGGGAATGTCTCCATTTACTTTAATTAAAGTTGCTAAACATCTGGAAAATTACCAGACTGCTGGTTAGCCAGGACTAGAATTCCTTCCTGTATTTCATCATCCCTAAAAAGTCCCAGGGCCAGAATTGAATAAGAATCAGTCATTTCTCTTCCACTAGCAAAATAGTTCTATCTGTAGCCAGAAAAACAAGTACCGTAGACTTTATCTCAGCAGTCTATATTTGCTGAATTATTCTTAAATATTACCTTCATTCTCAAAAACAACAATGACAATAGAAACCAATATTTAGTAAAGAGCTTTTTGTGCACTGAGTAGTGGGTTAAACACTTGACATATATAGTACCATCTCATGGAATGCTCATAATAACCCAGTAAAGCAGATATTATCATTGTTCTTCATATAAAGACAAGAAAAATGAGGCCAGGCACAGTAACTCACACCTATAATCCTGGCACTTTGGGAGGCCAAGGTGGGAGGATCACTTGAGGCCAGGAGTTTGAGACCAGCCTGAGCAACACAGAGAAAACCCTCTCTACAAAAAATAGAAAAATCATACAGGTGTGGTGGTACACACCTGTAGTCCCAGCTACTTGGGACGCTGAGGCAGGAGGATCGCTTAAACCTAGCCCAGGAGTTTGAGGCTGTTGTGAGCTATGATGACGCCAGTGCACTCTAGTCCCAGCGACGGAGGTAGACTGTCAATCAATCAAAATCAATCAATAAGGAAAATGAGACTTAGAAAGGTATATAGTCATTTGCCCAAATAATATGGCTGGTACCTGGGAAAGGCTGAACTAGAACACATTCTGAATTTTCCACGTGCAAGGAGAAGTCTAAATAGAAGCTTTTACCACTGTGTCAGGACTACTGGAATACAAATGCATTCACAGACATCCTTTCATGGGGCTGAAATAAGTTTGGTCTCGGGGTACAGCATCCCCAAGCAGTCTCAAACAACAATAACCAATATGAAATCCTGCTTTTCCAGTAGATCTATTTCTTTAATTTCTATTCTTGTAATACCTTTTTCTTCTGAGATCACATTCTCTTCCCTCACTGTTCCCCTCACACGGCCTTTCTCCTCCTTAATACTTGAGATTTTTCAAAAGAGCTAAAGGGTAACTTTGCTCTCAGAGTCTTGACTTTTGACTTTTTGAATTGGAAAAGTCATTAAGACTCCAGAAATAAAATAATTTTATGACAACTGGATATGAGTTAAACTGATTTTTTTAATTAGCTGAATTAAGAAAAATTCTAGTTTATGGATTAGCTAATTCTTAATTCTATTAAGCCAACTGTACAAAATTTCTTGAGAGAAAAATGTTTGTCTTTATACAACAAATGACTCTCAAATGGTTTTATCGCATTTTCAAGAAATGTGAGGCAAATCCCAATTGATAGTCAGCGTGAACAAGACGAGTTAATCTGCACAGGGAGAAAGACATGCAGTGGTTTGGATGATATCACTGCTTCATGCTGACAAAAGAGAAAGATGAAATACGGCACAAATCGCCCATCTGCGTGCTGACAATGACTTCATGCGTTCTAATTGCCTGCACACACATCAACTGTATTCAGGTGTTCTTTAAATGCCTTTCCTTTCAAATCCCCAGAGCATTTCTTAACATAAAAGAACAACTTAAAATCAGTTGTAATGTTTGGAGTCTGGTTGTGTTTTGCTTTGAACTCCTCCTGACTTCTGTCTCTTCTAATTGGCCCTGAGCATCTTTTGTCTTAGATTAGATCAAAGTATAGGGAGCCTAAATTGAAAACAGACCATAGCTACTTCATAAACCAAGAAAGGGGAAAAGTAAAAAATTATTCCTATTAAAACATGTCCTATGAATGCAACTGAAGCCATAATTGTCAAAGATGTTTATCTAGTTTTTAAAGATGCTTATCACTCTGATACTGTGTTAAGAGGCTGTAGATTCTGTATCAGTCAGTAAATCTGCATAAACTTAGTTGCTATATGAATGCAAAGTTTGGCAAGAGCCATAAAGTTTGAGAACTTTATGATGAGCTAATTAATGTGCACTAGAAATTTATTTTATCTAAAATGCCATGCCACAAAGCAGAAGTTTCAGACTCAATGTACAGGAAGGACTTACATAAGAAAATAAGTCACGAACTTTTGAAATAATTTTTGCAAACATTTAATGACCCTTAGTCACCTCTCTTCTCTACCCTCCAGCCACCCTACCCTAGCACACCAACCTCTCACTAGAACCTAAGGTGTCCCATGACCTCAGGCAGCAACATCTTTAGCATCTGTTTTCCTAACAGGCTGAATCCTCCTGAAGATGCTTGCCATTGACCCTGAGGAATCAAAAAAGCTGCATCCTTAACCCCACACACTTATTCTATAGCGCTGGACGAGTCACTCACCTCTCCAACCCTCAGTTTCCTTGTATGTAAAATGAGGACAATAATGCACACATGTACTACCTGTTGTACATATGTGAAATCACAATGCCTGTTCTACTCTCCACATGTATGTGAAAGTATTTACTAGCAGCATTAAGACAGGAAGCATTAACCTATGGCAGGTCATCAAACACCTCTCAATACCCCATATAGGTAGCACAAGGGAGAAAGTCACTTTACTTTCAACTGTGAGCATCCAGCACAAGGGTTGGTAAACTTTTTCTACAAAGAAGCAGATATTAAATATTTTAGGTTTTGCAGGCCATGTGGTCTCTCTTGCATCTACTCAACTCTTCCATTGTAGCACAGAAGCAGACAAGACATAAATGAATGAGTGTAGCCAGAGTTGACCCTTAGCCCTTACTTGGTCAGCCTTGATCTAGACTATGTGACAAAGATGATTGATGGGTGCATTTAAACTGGGAAAAACAGAAATGGTTTCTGCCACTCTTCACTCCCCACCCCACTTTACAGTAATTAGAAAACAGCTGAAAAGAAGAGAGAAAAAAAAATGTCTCTCCTTCTCTTCTAGATAAATTGAGGGAAGTCATGAACATAAAACGGTTCCCCACAAAGTTTGGGGAATCTAAGGAGGAAGAACCTGACATTCTGTTTCATGGATAAAATTTGAGAGTAAGATTCCCACTGACATCACCTGTGCCATGGAATACACAGATGGACCATACAGATCCGACAGCATGTGCCTCTGAAAAGGAGTTGATGGAGACTAATACCCTCTAAGTATATGGAGGAGAGACAGAAGTGGCCACGTGCCCAGAGAGGGTGGAAGGTAGGCTGGGAAGGCAGCCGGCATGCCAATATGGAAGTCACCAAGGCAGAGGGCTTCAAGGCGGATCACCCAAACTGGGGTTGAAATGGAAGGCATGGCTACCTTTGAGGGATTATGTAGCCCCAGGGTGAGTTATGGTGGGGTTCCAAGATAGCAAGAGAGATGCATTTCACCAGAGATCGACATGGGCACTACTTTCACCAGGAGCCAGGCTGAGAGATGGCAACAGAGAACACAGGCATGATGGGCCTCATAGGCACATGACCTATGCAGTTACAGGGTCCTGCAGTAGGCTCAATGCTCTGCTGTTGCTATCTTGAAATTCTTAATTATTTTTGAACACGTTTTCATTTTGCACTGGGCCCTCAAATTATGTAGCCAGTCCTGAAAGCAGCAGGGAAGCCAATGTAAACCAGATATGAATGTGCTTTCATCCTGCTACTTCCCCTAAACTAATCATTTTAGCAAACTTTCCTCCCACTCCCCACCACTGATGCACAGTGTTTGTGTGATACCCTAAGACATGAAGGGGGACAGCTTGCGAAGATGGAAAGGAAAGACTAAAATGGAATCTTGATTTGGTCTAGGACTAAATTATGCATATTGAATGTAACTGGAGAAAAAAAATCACCAGATAAAATTGAGTTTACTAGGAAATATCCAAGTTCTCTATCTCTGGTGGAGATTGCAGGGAAGGAGCATAGGAAGGGTAACTAAAAAACAAAGTTGAATTCAGTCATAAAGAAATCAAGTATTAAAATTGTGTTCCTGAGTTCTATGAGTGTCATAACTTTGAGATACAATATTGGTTACAGTCTTACAAACCCATAAAGTACTACAGGACTTCAAGGGTATGTACCTAAAGGAATGTTCCTTTAAATCTCACCATTATTCTTCCTGCTCTAACTTTGAAAAAAAAAAAGGCAAGAAATAAGACTCATGTGGGGCCTGGAGACAGCCAGGGCTCAGGGACTATTCAACAACGAAACTACTGTGAAGCGCCTCTCAGAAGAGGTTGGTGAGGAGCTTTCGGTAAGAGAGAACGGTACAGGGGTACTCTGCCCCAATGCTGTCCATTGCCTTTCTCTTTCCTGTCACTTCCTTCTTTTAGGCACCTTTCCTGTTTTCCCATCTCTGTTCCTTTTCCATGCCTTTCACTGAAATTATACAAATGAGGTCTCAGTGATCTCATTATGCTCCAGAAGGGGCCTTCCCAGCCCCGACTTCCCTGAAGTGTGCCCCGAGCCCAAACATGACCCTTCACCTATTACGCTTCTAGAATCTAAAGATGGTGTTAAAAATTCAAGTTGGTTAAATTTTTTTTTTTTTTTTTTTTGGAGACAGAGTCTCGCTCTGTCACCTGAGCTAGAGTGCTATAGCATCAGCCTAGCTCACAGCAACCTCCAACTCCTGGGCTCAAGGGATCCTCCTGCCTCAGCCTCCTGAGTAGCTGGGATTACAGGCGCACAACACCACACCTGGCTAATTTTTTCTGTTTTTAGTAGAGACCTGGTCTCACTCTTGCTCAGGCTGATCTCAAACTCTTGAGCTCAAGTGATCCTCCTGCCTCAGCCTCCCAAGTGCTAGGATTACAGGCGTGAGCCACCATACCAGACCAAGTTGGTTAAATTTAAATCATGTAGCAGCATCACTCCCTTAACTCTATATTACTCAGGGCCTTTGTCTGTTAATCCCAGTGAATCTTTGAAATTAAAACAGAAGTAGCCATTTGTAAGAGACTAGGTCGAAGGAAGGATGAGGAAAATATTTCTTTAAATCAAATCACTAGCATATTTTTTTTTAAAAAAAAAATAAACCTATGAGAGGGAGGGCAAGAGGAAATCTGCACACATATTTTTTTCCTCCTCTTCCTTCTCAACATACGTAACTTACAAATCCCCTTTTCTCTGCTAGTAAGTGCCAACTTCCTCCTTTGAGTCTCAGTCCAATATTCCTTTCTTGAAGAGCCAAACTGAACTCACGGTTCACATGTCAGACATATCTTGGCTCTTTAAACCTGGTGTTGAGGGTGGAGTGGCAGGAGGACCAGGGTTATCCCAGCCTGCCAGGGCTCCAGGAACATACTGCCAGTGGAAAATCTCCCTCTGAAAGCCTAGGGCAATGGTGCTCAAACTTCAGTGTACATCCCAATTACCTAGAGGGCTTGTTAACAGAGATTGTTGGTCCCCACCAGCAGAGTTTCTGATTTTGTGAGTCTGGGGCGGGGCCAGAGAACTTGCATTTCTAACAAGTTCCCAGGTGATGCTGATGTTGTTGGTCCCAGGACCACACACTGAGAAACAATGCTCTGGGACAAAGTAGCACTAAGTGAAGTCCAGAAAACTCCAAAGAGGGCCCAGAATTCTCTACCTATTTCAACCAGCAATTCTCTGCCTTTCCCACAATTAAACTAGAAATACCTGGCTTAGCAAGATAAAAAATATTATAATACTGACATTAACTGTAACTGTTTACATGAACTGATTATATACTGCATTATTATTAATCCTCCAACAGGGTCCCTGTTTGAGGGTTTAGACTTGTGAGTTACACAATGATGATGGTTTCTGTGTGTGCATGTCTGTGCACATGCATGGATGTGTGTTTAATAAGACTTTTTTTTATCAGATTGCACAAATTATTTATTTAGATTTTCCCATCCAATTACTAACCAGGCCCGACCCTGCTTAGCTTCTGAGATTAGATGAGATCAGGCACGTTCAGAATGGTATGGCCGTAGACAGTTAGATTTTATCGAAAAGAAATCAGAAGATCTGGCACCACTGGGTCCATTGTCCCACATAGCTAATTTAGCTGGATTGAATAGCAGTTTACATTTACCCATTTAGATAGAGCATTTACTACCTAGTATACCACAGTCCTTATCACTCTTCATTACCTCTTGAGCACTGAGACCGAGAGTCAATTGCCATGTATTTATTACTACATTTGCACTTTTTTTTGGTAGAGAAATTCTTTTCTATACCTAAGGGGAAATACAGAAGCTACATCAAGAGAGTTTCATGTTTCAATTTAAAAAAAAGAAGAAAGAACATTTAGTTCCTAGGGGTTTAATACGCAACTACTCTGCTTTCCCTGTTTATTATTCATCTGTCTTCTGAAACCATTTGAGTTTAGGTCCAGTCTGGACAAGCCTGGATATCAAACAGACATGAATGAGAGAAGGGATGGAAGGAAGAGACAGACTATGTGCAGGGTGGTCAAAGAAACCTCCTGGAAAGGAATTGTCCAAAAAGAAGAAGCTGCACTCCATCCACAAGCTTGATCTAAGAACAATGTTACTTTCCAAGGGGAGAGGAAATGTTATGCATAGCAGAGGATGTATTCTCAGGAGGCTTGCCCAGGCATATAGCCAAAGCTGAGGCCTACGGAGGGGGCAAGTAGAATAATAAATAATAAAACTATAAATAAAAACTGAGGCCCACCAGGAAAGGCTCTGTAAGGAGAATTATTGGCTATGCAGGAGACAGGAAGTAGATTTGGGGTACTGCTGAATGGTCATTGTTTGAACCAGCGGAGGTAGCAGAGACATCAGTAGATCTTCAAGTCAGCTCAGGAGCAGGACAGTGCGTGGAGGGCTCAGTGGACACCCCTGGAGATCACCTCTTAAAATAACGAAAAGGAGGCTGGGCATTAGTTCAGGTAAAAGTGAACACAAAGAAATACTTCAGCGATTCTTATTATTAACCCCCAGGCTTCCTCAGCTTGAAAATGATGGGTTATATTTCATTCCACAAACTTTTTTTGTGGTGCCACTATCCTGCATAAGAAGCATGCCAGCACCATGCTGGATTCAAGGACACACAGAAAAATAAAACATGTTGCTTCCCTCAGGAATGTCAGTCAAAGAGTTGTCTTCAAACTTTATTAATAGTTCAATTCATCAATAAAAAGTGTAATCACTTATCCCAACATTATATATTTATTCATAAATTATAAGTGCTATGCTAATCTATTATTTTAGGTATATTATACATTATATCCAAAAATAGAAAAAATAACAAAATAAATAAATGGTTATAATAAAAATATTGTATGTACATAGTATAATAAACATCATAAATATAATGAAAGCTCATACCCCAATGACTTCTCATGTGAAAGTTGGTCTACTAAATAGACATTTAAACAGATTTAAAAAATAAAAGGATCCTAACACTCTGGGAGGCTGAGGCAGGAGGATTGCTTGAGCCCAGGAATTGGAGGTTGCAGTGAGCTATGATGACACCACTGCACTCTAGCCCAGGCAACAAAGCGAGATCCTATCTCAGAAAAATAAAAAAATAAAAGGAAGCCTGAGACATGCTTTAACAGCAGTCTCATTGCTAAGGATTAACTAGACCTGAGGCTGAATAACTTCTAAAATCATAAGAAATTGGAAACAGGCAGAAATAAATGGCTGTAGATTAGGACAGAGGTACAGGCTTTAAGGACTGAGCATTTCTCAGATGATGGTACTCCTGCTGAGCCCTAAGGGATGAGTAAGCTCTTTCCAGGCTGAGGGAAGAGCACAAACAAAGACACATAGTTGTCCAGGGGCTTGATGTAGACCTGGGAAGAGAAGTTCAAAATGGAGGGCAAATGCAGCAAAATAATAATTATATGTATTGTAAAGCACAATGGATTAACTCAGGCAAGTTGCATATTATAATAAGACTACACTCTGAGTTTGCATGTTTAGCCTTCAATTTGTTCCTCATATAGCACTGTTATCCTTTCACATCAGGAAAAAAAATTGTGAGCCTCAGTGGTAGCCATGGTAACTAAATACTGGGAGTGAGGGCAGAGGAAGGTCAAGGAATGCTCTATAGTTACACATCAAGAAAGTACAAAACACAGGTTATTTTTAATTTTGGCTATGTTCCTATAAGTTTTAATGTCTAAAAATTAAGATGTACATAAATAGTAAAGTCTGTTTCTCATGTAGCCATGAGAAAAAATACTTTCCCAGTAATTCAATACCACCTTCTTATTTTGTTGACATTTTATTTTCATCATCTGCCATTCGAGCCAACAAAAATGCCCAAAGTGAGTATTTTCCAAATTTGTAACCAGGGAGGGTGTCCTTTACCCTTCTTCCCTTGTTTTCTGTTCACCTCAGCTCTCAGTATACTAGCATGACTCACCATCCACAGAACGCAAATGGAGAATTGCTTTTCTAGGAGTGCTGATGTGTTTGCCTTCAATCGTCCCTATCCTGTCATCTAATGACACTTATGGCCAAGGACAAAAATTTGCCAAGCAGCTGACAAACCAAAGAGAGGGTGTGGCATAGCCTGCAAACAAAGGACTTTCCCCACACTATGCACAGCCAGCTGTCCTAGGCAGGGACTGAGCCTGCAGTATTGGACTCCTGGGCCAACCGAGGTAATGGGCTAAACACCCCTCTGTCTTCTCTGCACTTCTGCTCTAAGGGAATGTGCCCAATGACTGGTAGGAAGATAAGAAGAAATATAAAAGAGAAAAAAAAATCAAAACCTCAGGATATAAGAGGAATGCTTTTTAAAAATCTTCACAGTATCCTATGCAAAAGATATTGACATATGTGAAATGTGTAAAAATAGAGTTTCTCTTCCAAGGATTATAAATAGCTGGATTTTGCTCGAACCAAAGTCCTAGCCAGGACCACAGACTTACAGGTTTTCTGTTTCTCTCACTACTGGTTTAGATTATAAACCAGTTTATACCTTGTATTTGATAGACCGTTTCAATTTTACCAAACAGTTACACTGTTTTCATTAGTTTTGTCATTTGCATATTTATAAATATCATACCCTACACATGAATGTGTCATTGAAAAGGAAATGTTAGAATAAACTTTTCCTTAGTATAAACCACTTTAATATTTATTGCTCAAAACTAAATTTGAAGATAGAATTGATGTGACTGTTACCTGTGAAATTATTTTCAAGATTTACTTTATTATTCTCATTCAATATATACTTATTGAGTGATTTCAAAGTACCAGGCACTTGGTAAAGAAGAGAATTATAGACAGTTTGTGTCATCATGGACCTCACAGTCTAGTGAAATTGTCCCAATTGAAAAGATAAGTCCTGGAGGGAACTGGAGAAACTAGTAAGACCTTCTGCCTACTCCAGCTGATTGGATAAATGAGTTATTACTAAGTTAACAACTATTTTAGTTTATTATAGGAAAAAAGTATTTCATTCACAAAGCCAACTCTACAAAAATGTTACTGAGTACCTTTCCAATGCAAGGCAGTACAGATTTTATTTACAATGGTTCAAAATGAGTGAATTTTTAATGTGGTCTTTTAAAAAATTGAAAAAGTTCTGTATTCTCTCTGTTGATCTTTTTTTTTTTTTTGGTTTGGAAAACTTTATTTATTTATTTATTTTTATTTCAGAATATTACAGGGGTGCAAACTGTTGATGCTTTCAAAGAACAAAATTATATCATATGTACGACAGCAAGTCAGAGGCCCATACAACTTTGCTCTTTTTTCTTCAGAAGAGGATTTTAAGTCATTAGAGATTTCTTTGCATTTGTTTAATCTTGAAATAGATATGAATGGCTAAATTATTGTTACAAGCTTAACAAATAGTTGAATCATGTCTGATTAAATCCAGATTCCACATTTCTGTGCCTGTGCTGTTTCACAAAATGAGACCTGGAAGTAAAAGTATGGCCTCTCAAACTCTTCTCCCATCCATGACTGGGACCAAGAGGCTCTCCTAAAAGACCTTCACTCAGCTATTGTTAGAAGTCTCCAAGGGGGAGGGATGAATAACTGTGCTCCTAGATGCTGTTCTGACAATTACAAAGAGACATTCTTACATTTCCTTCTCTCTTGCTCTTTCTGCTAAGTGGCCTCTTCTGTCATCATTGAAGCTGCTGAGATGTTATCAAAGGTACCAAAGAAGAGAATCTCAGGAAGGTGCAGAGCCTCTAGCGTTTACCTCCCAAGGCTTAGATACCACCCAAACTTTCCACACACTAAAGGCAATCATGGGGCCAGAATCCCTGATGCTCTGAAGCCATTAGGATCACAGAAGGCACAGGAGTTGCAGAAGTCACTGCTGCAAACAGCTTCCGCTGCAACTGTGGATGTCCCAAAATTGGGAGCAGGGGTGTCTCCTGAGTTTCATCTGGAGACAGGAGATGTGGTGGGATTAATCTGGTTGCAAATGGGTACAAGGAAATCATAGATTACCTTGAAGCTGCATTTGCTTAGAAAGCACATTTTTGTCACATATCAATATTGATTTGGTGGAGCTTTGCAGGGTTGCTTATGGAGATTATGGGACAGATAAAGCTCTTCTCCCAAGGTATTTTTTGATGATGACACAAGTGGAGAGAATTCATCTCTTCCTGACTCATTTTGGGTTGTCAATTTGTGCTGACACTATGTCAGAAGTTTGGTGAAGTTTTACTGGACACTGGCAGAAATCCTTTGGGATAGGTCAAGAAAAACAAAGGGCAATGATGTGCTGGTAAGCCAGCTCTCCAGAAAAAGAAAAAGAAGAAGTCTTGATTGGTAGCATTTGCAGATTTCCATGGTGTAAATACCCCTTTCATGGCCAATTTCAAGCTACCAGCATGACGTTACTGAGCGCAAAGCTGAAAGGAGATGAACACAACCAGCTCCTGCAAGCCAGTGCCAGTTGGCTCCGGCACACCACTGAGGACGGGCCAAGTGACTCCTGAAGCCTCAAGTCCCTGCTCTTACTTTTCCATGAAGATGGAGTCAGATTGGAGACATTTCCCTGCATTCTTAAGTTGAATATTATGAAGACATAACTTGGAAAGACAGATATGTCAGATAAAACCTGGCATCACTCACTGCTTCGTTCATTTATCCCTCCGTCTGCCTGAAATGGACAAAGCACATTCTGCCCAGCCAGGTCTCAGTCCACAGTCTTATGGCTGCTTCAAAGCAGATGGAAAAGCATAGAGAAGGAGGAAACAATCAGAAGGAAATCATTTGTCTTCTTAAAGTATGTGACAATAAGCTAGGGTTAAAATATCTGAGTTTGTATGGACAAACTTAAAACAAATGGCCTCTGTAAAGAAAACAAGCTGGATTTTGAACTGTAGTCAAGTTTTGTTCTTGTTTTTCTTTCTTTTATTAGAAATAAAGCTTAGTTCATAAAGATATATTGGCTTTCTCATCTTCCTCACACTCCTCATTTCAGCAATCCTCTTGGCCAGAGATGCCTCATGGGACAGCCTGGGTCTGCGATATTTCGGTAACAGTTACTGCTGTGTTGATACAGTCAGGGATCTCTCTGTGCTCACTATGAGGTAACTGCCTCAAGTACAGTCCAAAAAAATGATGTCAAAGATACATACAAACAAATGGTGACCTTAAAGACTTCCAATGCATCTCTAATGGAACACGCAGAGCTGTGCTGATTGGTCAGGGTCCTTCATGATTTGCTGAGAACATGTTTGAGCTGGGGAAGAACTGTTGTCAAGAACCAAGAATTAGTCATTAGTAATGTTGGCTAAGAAACTAACTGGGCATTCCAAAGAAATTAACTGCTTGCTTTATGCCTTAGTATCTCCAGTGTAAGGTAGGAAATTATGAACTGTTGCCTTTTTCTTAGGAGTAAGCTATGAGGTTTCATGAATTAATTTATTGAAAAGAAAGATTTTAGAGACAAGGCCTTGCGTATCACAAATGTCTCAGCCGTGTTGCATTGTAACAATTCCTGCATTATCTCTGTTAAACATTCTGTCACTGTGGCACAGCGACAGTTGAGAGACAACCAGTTGTGCTGTCATGGATTTTAGGATACGCTTCTTCCAGGTATGCACAGTTGTATGCCTACAACTGGAGCCTTTTGGGCTAGAAATATTAGTCAAAGAAGGCTAACGCTTCTTCATAGGTTATGTATAAATAGTGAAGCTATAAAAGATATAGTACTATTAATATGATTTTTGTCATTCACTGAGCTAACAGTAAATAATCCAACATCTGGACTTCATACTTTGGAAAAATCCTATTCACAATTGATGAATATATTCAGTCTGGGGTTTTGCTTTTTTCTTCTTGTCCTCCTTTATTCCACAGGGCTTTGATTAGAAAGCTTTAGATAAATTTAATCCAAGTAAAATATAAAAATGGAAACAAATTATATTTATTTTTGCGTCCATATTATAGCTTTGGTGTACGTACCATTTCTTTCATCCCACAAGATCATAAATTGCTTAAGGGCAAAAACTATCTAATTCATTTTTGTAACCCCTGCAGCAATTAGCATAGGGCTTACATATAATGTGCAAGCAATATATCTTTGTGTAATTGGATTAGGCTAAGGGGGTAAAAAAAGGCAGGGTATGGGAAAATGCAATGGACATCAGCATATTCTACTTGATCTCCTAGAAAAGAAGGCCCCGTTCTGGCTCAAATAAATTGAAGAAAGTAAAACATGTGGACTTATCTCTCAAAAATGCTCAGAATTATAAGGCCTAGAATACTAGAATGTAGCTAGTAAGAACAAGATGCTACTCATGGGCTCTTTATTAAAATGAAGAATTTATAGGATTTCCCAGAAATTGCAGAGAAATCAGGAAAGCCAAAATGTGACTAAAAGGTTAAGAAACTAGATAAATTTTGAATGACTCCAATGGGAAAGACTAAACTCTGCCAGAGACAGGGGTTACAAACAGGCTGCTGACCAATTTGATAGGCCAATATTCCATTCTCCCCAAATAACCTCTAATGAAATGTCTCCAGATCTCTGAATTCTCCCCTCAGTGTGTTAACACAGAGATTCTACATTATAGCAATCCGCCAGTTTGTTGAGAGGAGGAAATCTAAGCCAGTAAAATTTCTGAGAAAAAGTTAAATGGACAGTAAACAAATGTGGTCACAACTGGAGTGTGCAAACCCACATTCCCTATCTCTTAAACTGCAGAACAACTGTTATAGTGTACAAACAAAAGTATAAGGCCTTAAAGTATGCAGGTGGGCAGACACAGGACAATGAAAAGGAAACTATTTTTAACACTGTAGAACAAATGAATTATACTCATCTCTTGGGATGAGTCAAGCAGCTCAGGTTTGAAAGGATTTAGATAAATAAATAGATGATCCATTTATAATAGGATACTAAAAAGATGTTAGAAATATTTATGCACAACCCTAGGCTTTGAGTATAATGTCCCAAAAAGTAACTGCCATTCTCTTCCAAAAGGTCACTGAGGACCCCTACTCAAAATAAAACTGAGTTAGAGATACCACACACTCTGAGAGGCTGAGTCGGGCAGATCGTTTGAGCTCAGGAGTTCAAGACCATCCTGAGCAAGGGCGAGACCCCATCTCTACTAAAAAATAGAAAAAAAAAAATTAGCCGGGCATGGTGGCACACGTCTGTAGTCCCAGCTACTTGGGAAGCTGAGGCAGGAGGATCACCTGAGCCCAGGAGCTTGAGGTTGCTGTGAGCTAGGCTGATGCCATGGCACTCTAGCCCAGGCAACAGAGTTCTTACTGTCTCAAAAAAAAAGAATTAAAAAAAAAATCATTGAGCTAAACCAATCAGCAGAAAGAAAAAACCATATTTATAAATGTTTATGTCAAAAGCATTAGCATTATAAATATCAATTTTTAATAAAATATATCAAGGAAGTAAACAATTTTTAAATGCTTAAAAATTTTAAAAATTTTTCTGAAAAGCTTAAAGAAATATTTTAGTAATTTACAATCTAACATGAATTTTGTAAACTGATTACCCATTGGCCATATCCAGCCTGTGAACATATCCTATTTGTCCAGTATGTTTTATATGTTGGAAAATTTCATAATTAAATCCTGATTTTTTATTTTTCTTTAAAAATTATAAAATTGGCAACACTGGGCCAACATTTTCATGTACCAACAAAGGATAGAAGCTGCTCCTGCTGTCCCCCTTAGATAAGGCATGGACTTCTGATGTTTTGTTATCTATCTGCCTGACTGCTTAGGCATCTAAGTTTTTGGTAAAATAGATTACCTCTAAATTTTCTTTCAGCTTTAACATTCTCACATTAGGTTGAGCCACATTGCAAAAGAGCCATTTAACCTCTCTAAGCCTCAGCTTTAATTGAGTATGGGGATAATAATACCTGACAACCACTTGAGCTTTGTGGGGACAAGATGAAATAGTGAGTAGTGACTACTTAGCATAGCGCCATGCATGTAGAAAGTACTCAATAATTAGTAGAGGTAACCATAAAGGCGAATAATGGTGAACATAATGACTCAAATATAATTCTATGGTGGTCAATCCACTCTAAATCAAAATTAACATGCTGATTCTTCTCTTCCAAATGCAACACTGATCTCATCAAAAAAAATTAACTTTTTGCCTCTGATCTTCAGATTCATTTTGCTCAGTTAACTCTCAACAGGTTGGATTCCCAAAATGAGACTGAGCCAATTCAAAGAAAACAGTGTTCTTTGAGCATCTCTGGTTCTCATATTCTCCAATTCTGGTCGAAACCAGCTATGAATATCTGATTTGCAGCAAGCTTTGATTCTACTTATTGCACTTTCTAAGTACATAGTCTACCATTGGTTATTCTTATTAAATACAAATAATCCATTTAACAGAGAGCTCGTGCTGGGCTTACTTCTCATTCATACACCAGCCACAAAAGAGCCCACACTGGACCTCACAGGAGTTTCTATCATAGGTGTCTCCCCCATTTCAAACTGCTCTGTGGTTCGTGTACAGTTGTAACTCACTAGGTCATTTCCTCAGCCACACCCTTCATACTCAAGATTGCTTCTTAATAATGGAGCTTAAATGGACCTGTCCCAGTATGTGACCGGCACAGATTTATCTATACTTTAAAACTTTGATTTTTAAATTAAATTTGACTTGTACACACTGCTGTATGCAAATCTGTACGTTCTAGTCCAACAGTACCTTAGGTAATAACATCTCAGATAATTCAAATAATTTATAACCCCCTTGCAGTTAATTTGATTGAACCTTTTGCCTCTAATTGTATAAATGTTACTTCTGTCATCTCAGAACTTGCAACTGATTAAGGAGAGTCATTCCAGCGTAAAGGGTGTGCCCTCGACTTTCAGTCTAGCATCAATCTGAGGCTGAGACAAGATGGGTCTTATTATCACTACAACTAATTAGTAATATATTTTTGCACAACTTGTTCAATACATTTTGCTTTTTTCATTTATTCCTTTGGGGCAGCCCATCTGTTTGTGCTTAATAATACCTATTAACAACAACATAGGCAACCATTAAAGTACAAGAAAAAAAACAACAACAAAACTATCTGATCTCACCTATATGGTAAGATCATTATTTTGGGGAATCCTACAAATGTGAAACTTTCCAAGTATTTCATATCACATTTGTTGTGAATTTTATGGGGTAGCCATGTCAAGACCACTTTGAGAACTAATTTAAAAATATATCATCATGCAGAAATTAAGGAGACAAAAAATTAAGAGATTTTTTTTACTTATAATCACCCAATTTTCAAAAATATCAAAATTTCCATTTTCTCATTAGATTCTCATGAGAGTAAATCCAGGCCCCCCCCTTGTTCAATTCACCATTCAGATCTTTCTTTTCATAGCCAAAGGCATGTACTCTGCTAACCACTATGGAGAGGTAGTGTTTGCAGCTGTAATCATTTTAAAATATGACAAACTCTTATACTAAACAAGGCAAAGCCCAAATTCTCTACAGTGACATAACTGTGTTTTTTTATTAACCGAATGCCGTGGATGCAACCACTACTCATTTTGGTAAAAATCTCCCTCTTGCATGTTTAGCCCAAAACTTAAATGAACTAACCTGCATTTCACAGTCATTCACAGAGAAGATCACTGCTGTATAGAATGGCATGCTCTCTTTCAATGTGCTACGCATCTCAGTGGTTTCAAATGCATGGTGGCTTCTTCAGTGGTAAACATTTCATTTACCTGGGTTCACACCCCTTAGCTTTCACTTGGACAAACCTGAAAGCTCAAGGAAGCTAGAACTGCCAACTTTTGCATAGTTTCTACCCACAACCATCAATCTCTCCATGGCAATAAAAGGAGACTAAACCTTGGTTTGCCCCAGTTCACCTGGGAAGATGATGACTCTTTCAATGCATTCGAGCCAAGGATGACGTTCCCTAGCAAATGCAAACCGGGTGCACAATATTCTACCAGTGCTATAATTTGGGGAGTCAGATTCTTTACACACAATGTGGCACATTTCCTAGACTGGCTAACTGTGCCAGTTGCTTCTAAAAACCTAATGCCAAGAGTCTGCCCAGACATTTAAAACACCTTCCCTTTGGATTTTTAATATTCAATGTTCAATTCCTTGGTTAACATGGATGTCATATCAAATGAATTCACCAAACCTCAGAGAGGAGACAACTTGTCTCCAAAAAAGTAGCATATTGTTCAGAGGAGATGTTTAGTCAAAACCAAAAAAGAAATGATTAAGGCACTAAGTCAGTATGAACAAGTCTACAAACTCGTGTAGTATTAAGAGTTTATACATATTTTTAGCTAAAACAAAGATTCAATGTAGGTAGGGAGAAAAGAGAATAAATAGCTATAGACATAGATTTGTATTTCTTTTAAGAATTCTTTTTTTTTTTTTCTTTGAGACAGAGTGGGTTCTTCATAGCTCACTGCAGCCTCAAACTCCTGGGCTCAAGTGATCTGCCTGCCTCAGCCTCTCGAGTAGCTGAGACTACAAGCTGGTGCCACCACACCTGGCTAATTTTTCTATTTTTCTGTAGAGATGGGGTCTTGCTATCTCAACTACACTGGTCTCAAACTTTTGGCTTCAAACAATCCTCCCACCTTGGCTTCCCAAAGCGTAGGATTATAGGCATGAACCACTGGCCCTACCTAAAGAATTCTTTTTCTTTTTTTTTTTTTTCCTGCAAGAAACACTGGCAGTAAAGCTTAAAATTTAATTTCCTGAAAATTGGTTTTAATCTACATTTATCTTCTTTCTTTGTTTTTAGTTGGTAGGAAGCATTTTCAATGAAAACTGTAACTCATCGCGCATGTTAGCTTGAGCCAAGAACTGATTTTTTAAATCTCAGAAGAACTTTGGATGAGATCAAGGTTACATAAGGGAAACTGTGCAGGGAGCCCTGGGAGTCCACTGACCATCTGCAGAGGAGAGGAGATCAGCACTCTGCATCACTGGGTTTGTAGACACGAAATTTACTTTACCAAGCTGAGGTGATTTTCAATATTCAAAAGACAGAATGAAAGATGGAGGCTAGTTGTCTATGGAATAAATAATAGTGAATTTTGAAAGCTAATGATAAAGACTAAAAGGAACTGAAGTCATTTTTGCATTCCAGGTACGTGAAGTTTTGATCACGAAACTTTGACAAGATCTTTATTTTTCAACTATGGCTCAAGATTTTTCTAGTGTGCCCTCAGCTAAATATCCAGGTGAGGCTACATGTACTAAATCTTCATCTTAAAAGTAAACTGTATTAAAAAACTTAAACACACCCAGAGGTCATTGCAAATGCAAAGTCAGGCCTATTTTCCCATACTTTGAAGATTGAACCTTTGAAGAAATCAAACCAGGTGTCAATATGGAAGAAAGGGAATTCTTCATGGGAATTTTTCAAGTAGGAAAAGGTAAAAATAATTGGCAAAAATATTTAACTATTTTTACGGAGAGCTATTCCCTACAAAAAGAGTAACACCTTCCACATAAATGAGGGGAAAGAAGTCTTTGCAATTTTGCTTCAAAGGTAGCTTACCAGACACTAAATAAGTTTGAAATTACTATTTGTATTTGAACTTGCAAATTAATTACATTTACTTTAACTTGGGTGGTAAAGACCTAGAGTGAATTTTATCACACCCTCTTCCTACATCGCTAATTAGCAGTGGCATTCTTTGCCTGCTGAGCATGAATACATTCTCAGAATCCTTCTCAACACATCACTCGAGCTGCCTCCACTAGTCGTTCAGAGTTCTTGTTCACAGGATATGTGTTTGGCATTTCTGCTCTCAATTCTTTTAAAATGAAATGTGATTAATTCTTATGTGTTACTACTATATAAATGAGACTTCAAATTAATCCCTTTAAAAATAAAAGTCTAATTAGCCTGGCTAAAAACAAGCTGACTAAACTTGAACAACAGTAGAACATTGCAGGAAATAAATTGAAAAAATAATGATATTTATTTGGCTACTGTAGGAAAAATTCTGAGACATTTACTCCCAGCTTATATCCAACTTAAACTTTGAGTGTTTAAGTTATGAGTCTTTATGACTTATTCAAAATAATCAATGGAATCTGGAATTGCACTCAGTAATATAATAACCAGTTAGAAACTATTACTTCAGGTTAAAATACACATAATTCTGAGTACTAAATTGATATATCTGATTATTCTAAAAGAGAATTTATTGGTGGGCTTATTAAACAATCACAAAATATTTATAGGACATCTCTTATAGTCAGGAATTAGTTGATACAAGTAATGTAATCAGTTTGCACCACTTTGGAAGTGATGTAAGTCCAAATGCTGTGGACCTCTCGTTTCTTGTTGGGGCTGCAGGGATAGGGTTGGGTGGCAGGGAGTGAGAGGAAACCACATGTTCCACAACAGTTTCAAAACCATAAGCCATTGACTTGCCATGATGTTTAGATTGAGGTTCTGCTTTGAAATGTTGGTCTGTATAAATGTTATAAACAAAATTCAAAGGCAAGGTACAAAATAGAAACATAATATTCAAGTACTATGTACAAATATGTGTCAACATACTTATAATTAAACATTAATATAATAACCAAAATATCAATAATTAATGATACTATAAAAAATCTTCTAAAACAATACAAAACACTAATAGGCAAAGGGTATCAATACGTGGTTCACAAACAAGATAAATTTCTACTCTAACACGATAATATATTTAGCCTCATACATGTACAAAGTTTCATTTAGAAAAACTAGTGAAATTTATAGCGCAAGAACAATATAATATCATTAACAGAGAGTTACGAAACTAAATGCTTGTAAAGATATGGTGAGATAAGGACTCTCATACACAACCCACAGAAATGTGAATTGATACCAGGTAGTATGGAAAACAAATTCCTCCTTTTCTTTCTATAATTTGACAACTTGATAAAGAGCCTCAAAAGCAGTCATTCATTTGGACCCAATAATCCCAATTTCTGGGACTTTATCCTTAAGATATAATCAACAGTGCAATCCGAAATTTATTGATAAGAACTTTTACCAGTGTTTTAATAATAGTATTGGATTTCAAATTCAATAACATTGGAAACAACTTACATGACCAATAAAAGAGTTATTAAAAAAGTTATGGTTTATTTATTTGATGGGAAATTACACAAAAATGAGAATTAGATGTAAAACTGTATCAGTGTAATACTAATTTTGTGAATATAATGTTCAAGGTATTCAGAAAGACAAAACTTGGAAAATGCATCAAATTATTCAACAGACATTTATATGATTGTATTATGATTTTTCTGTATACTTATAGTGTATACTATTCTGTATCCCAAGTAGTCTACAGTGAACATGTATTATCTTTACATGAAAATGCTTGTCAGGTGGTGCAAAGGCAATTTATGTAACCAAAGTGTTTGTATCCCTGTAATACTCTGAAATAGAAAATAAATAAATAAAAAATAAGGAATGACATGATTCAATATGAAGGTGTCATATTTTTATGACAGAAAGAAACAGAAGAAAGAAAGAACTGATAAAGAATACTGATAACTGAAACTCTGGTCTCTAACAGTAGGTGATATATACTATAAATTGAGCACCATAATTCTCAGCAAGGCAAGTGCTGAAGTCTCACCAAGACACTCAAGCCAAGACTAGTACACATGCCAGCTGGTCATCTTGGATTGCCCGGTGCAGTTTTGGGGCTGTCTCTCTTTAACCTATTCTTCCCCCTTTTGCTTTGCTTCCTTAAGTCATCTTCTTACCTGATAGGCCTATCTCCTCCATGAAATCTACCTCAACCCACTGCAACCTCTATCTCCCTAGAAACCTAGAGTGTGTATTATCTATACCTCTCATTTGGCACTTAACTTAAACTGTATCATCCTGTTTGGGGGATTCTTTTTTTACATTGAGACTTTGATGCCCCAACTGGATTTTTAAACTCCATTAGGCAAGGGATAATATTGAAAATTATTTTGTAGCCCTATTCTGTCATTCAAGAAATACCTATTGAGCACATAGTGTATGCCAGGCACTGTTTGAGGTGCTACGGATACATAGGAGAAATTTTTAAAGGGGAGAAAAAAAACCTCTGCCCTCAAGAGCTTAAAATCTAGTGGCAGAGGCTGATACTTGGTGTCACATCATCTGGGATGCAAATATACAATAAGTTATGACAATGGTGGTGACAGTAATGAAGACAGAAACAATAACAAGAACATTGTGCTAGTTTTCCATTTCCATTCTGCCATGACAAATTACCATAAATTTTGTGGCTTAAAACAACATCCATTTATTATCTCACAGTTTCTGTGGGTCAAAAATCCAGGTACAGTGTAGTTCAGTCAGTTCTTTTGTTTAGGGTCTCACAAGGATGAAATCAAGGTGTTGCAGGGCTGTATTCCTTACTGGGGGCTCTGAAAAAGAATCTGTGTCCAAGCTCATTCAGGTTGTTGCAGAAATCAGTTCCTTGCAGCTGTAGGACTGCGGTCTCTGTTTCTTTCTGGTATTAGCTGAGAGTATCTTACCCTCCAGAGTCCTCTTCCTTGATCCTCATACATAAACCCCTACATCTCAGTATCAGCAACAGTGCATTGAATCCTTCTCATGCTTGAAATCTCTCTGACTTCTCCTTTTGCTGAATCTCTCTTGCTTCCAGCTGAATAAAATCCTCTGCTTTTAAGGATGCATGGGATTAGATTGGGCTCCCCTGCATTATTCAGGATAATCTCCCCATTTTCAGGTCCATACCTTAATCACGTCAGCAAAGCCTCTTTTGCTATGTGACAAAACATAATCATGTGAGCCACAAATTAAGGCGTGGACATCTTTGGGGGTCCATTCTGCCTACTACAAACAGTAATAACAATGAATAACTACATGGAGCAGTCCTAACTAAAATTATGGACTCAGGAAATTTAGTTGGATTTCATGAAGCCCAATGTCTTTTCTTCTTATGAGAAACATTTCCACAATAGGCTTGATTTCATGATAACCAGATGGAGTGCACATTGATAATTTTTAGTTTGTCAGTGTTTCTAATTAGCAGAAACCCATTTCAGCCATAGTTGAGTTTTCTCCTAATTACCCACTCCATTTTTGTTGGATCAACTAATTTATTCATCTTTGTCCTAACATCAGTCAGACATTGAGAAATCCAAGGAATGAGAGATGTTTGCTTTGCGGGGGTAGGGGAAGAAAAAGAAGAGTTGTGCATTACCTCATAACAACCAAAATTATGTAACTTGTCCACAGGACAAGATCAGATCCTGCAGTAAATAGAAAGAGCACCTAAGAGGTGGGCACATTAGAAAGAAAGCTGTCTGGCCTCTTTGCGGATGGAAAGAACAGAGTGGTCAAGGACTAATCCTGTGGCACCACAAACAGACTTTCAAGAGATTGTGGAGGGGACAATGCCAAATTCATATGACAGACAGCTCTTTTAATGCTTGTACAGTGCCACTTATTCATCTGAGGAAGCAAAAGGAAATGCTTTTAACCCCGATTCCAGACACAGAAAGAAGCCCAGGTTTAAATGCCCCTCCCTGCCCAGGACACAGTGTCACTCTGCCCAGGAGGAGAACCAGTTGCCCAGGCCTAACGATGACATCACATCTTGAGGGATGAAAAAAATAAATTGTGGGTTTTTTTTTTCATAGCATGAAATATATTCAAAGCTCATTTCTACAGCAATGTCCAAGCACCAATGTCAGTTGGGAATTAAAATGACTAAAGAAAAAAATTTTAGATGCAATTGATGTTGGATTTCAGGGCCAACCAAAATAGAAAATTCAGGCAAAGTTGTATTATAAATTGTGAAAGAAAAAGATTTTTTAAAAGGTGGTTGCTATCTCTACTCTTAATTCCAACTCCTTTCTCTTACCAGTGAGAAAACTGACCCCAGAACAGCTTGACTTTTTCAAGATCATGTCATTTCCTTGCTCAAAAAACCTCCAAGGGCTCTCCATTGCCCATCAGAAAAAGTTTCACCTCTTAGACTTTCATTCAAGGCTTCTTCTTCTTGATACATTTACCTTTCAAATCAAATTGCCAATTAATTACTGAACAGCTACTAAAGTCAAGACAATACGTTGCCAACATAGGCAGAGTAAATGTTCCATTTCTTAAAGAACTTTACAATCTTACTATTTCCCATATGTACAATAACTACATAATTAAACTTATCTGTCTACTATACCCCAAACTTACATTCAACTTTTCTACATTGGCATCTTTTTTTCATGCCATTTCCCTCACCTTAAATGCTCTCCCCTGACTACCTCTTCTTTCCAAATCTTACCCACATTCCCAGCCCCTCTCAAATGCTCTCTCTTCTAAGAAAGTCTCCCCACACACCAATAGACCAGTGGTTCTCAACCAGGGAGATTTTCCTCCACAGGGGACATTTGACAATGTCTGGAGGCACTTTTGATTGTCACAAAGGGGTAAGGGGTTCTAATGGCATCTATGAGTAAAAGCCGGAGATGCTGCTAAACATTTTATGATGCACAGGACAGCCCCACACACACAACAAAGACTTATCCAGCCTAAAATGTCAACAATGCTGAAATTGAGACACCTTATACTAGAAAGAAGCAGTATCTCCTATGAAGTCTTAGAACACCAAATGTGTGAACAATCTTTTGGTATCTAGCATATATTTTAGCCTATATTTATTTGTCAGATTTAGCAAATTTATGGGATACTCAGTTAAGTCCGAGTCTCAGAGAAAGAACAAATAAGTTTTTAATATAAGTATTTTCCATTCAATATTTTAGATATACTGTGCAAAAATATTATTCATTCTTTATCTGATATTCTCTTTGCTACTTTTTCCCCGTCTGCATGTATTCTTTCCCTAAATGATTGGGAAGTTTGTGAAAGAGAGGAATAATTTTATGCTTTTCAGCCTTCCTTCAGAGTTTAATTCCATGCCTACAGGAAGCATTGAAAAAAACCTTTGTCAATACAGTGATAAAATATTTTTCTGTCTTTTAGTACCTATGAGTACTCAAGGCTTACAGTTATCACTGCCATATTTTGCCGGTTTCAATATCCCAAGACACCCTCATCTTTATGCTGAGTCTTCAAGACCCCTGCTTTCATGAAGACAGGAAGTCCCCAATGGGAAAAAAAAATAAAAAGGCCAGATCCTAAATTGGTCAGTGAGTCTAACTCAAGTCGAAAAATTAGTGTGTCAATTTTGGCACAATACAAAGACATGTACCTAAATCTGTTTCAATTGATCGTCCATTTCTCCACATGCACACTTCTTTACAGTACTCTGCTCTTTATATGTAACTTCTCAAGAGGGTAGAGTAGAAGGAAGAAGGAGTCAGCTACCTGTGGCAATCCCTCCACTTTTTGTTATAGCTGATGTGGAGTAAAATGTCCTAAAATTGGAACAAGGTTAAAAACTTAAAATGCCCTAAGAACTGAAAAGATTATCCTTCATCCTACTCCAGTATGGAATTCAAAATAAGTTCAATAAAGTTATAGCTTCCCTCATGGTGTCTACTACACTGTGCCTTTTAAAAACATCTAATTCTCATCCTCTCTCTCTCTCTCTCACTCTCTCTCTCTCTCTCTCTCTCTCTCTCTCTCCTATTTTGTCAGTGCTCTCAGCACATGTTCAGTCTTCCCAGAGGGAAATCAGTGGTGGCTAAAATGAATGATCATGGTCTGACACCTCTATCCTAACAATGTTGAAAATATTCTTTTTTTGAAAAGATATTAATATTTCTATGAATGCAAAATTAATAAAATAGAAACATTCTCAAAAACCTGCTCTAATGGAAGTCTGTCCTATCCTTATAATTATACTAATCTAGAAAACTCCAGGGAGAACAGAACCATGTCTTCCTTAAAATTTTTGCCTAGGACAATGGTTTTTAATGGGGTGGAGGAAAGAGCGATTTTGCACCCCTCACCCCACTACCACCAATCAGGCTGCCAGATTTAGCAAATAAATATTCAAGATGCTTGGTGAAATCTGAATTTCGGATAAAGAACAAATAAATTTTTAGTATATGTCCTGTTAAATATTGCAAACAAACCTATACAATAAAATTATTCATTCTTTATCTGACATACAAATTCAACTGAGTATCCTGTATTTTATGTTGCAAACTATCCCCAGGGGACATTTGGCCATAACTAGAGACATTTTGGGGTGTCAAAACTAGGGAGGATGCCACTGCATCTAATGAGTAGAGACCAGAGATGCTATTAAATATTCTACAAGGTCTACGAAAGACCAACACAACAAAGAATAATCCAGTCCACAATGTCGATAATGTTGAAATTGAGAAATCATGATCTGGAATGGCTTTTGAAAACATTTAATCTGCCCTCTTCTTTTTATCAGAGAGGAACAGAAGGCATGGAGGAGTTAAAGTGGCTTGCTCTAAGCCTCATAGCTAATTAATTTCAAAGTTGGTCAACTTAGAGGCAAACCCAGGAAACTGGTTCCATTTCTGTGTGGCCTGGAAATATTACCTACTAACGCAGATACACTTAAGCTATCCAAAAGTGGATTCCTTCAGACTTCTCCAATAGAAGACATCAATCAAGCCCCTGGGTGGCCTCTGTCTGGGAAGAAAAGAAGGTATAGGGCTTGGGATGAAATTTTTGTTCAAATATTTTTCTAAATCTTTTTCTCCACTCCTAATTTTATTTATAGGAAAGGAAGGAAGGGAAAAGTGAAAATGCTGGCTTGGCATGAGCTCCAATTATGTCTACTCTGTTCTACTCCCACTTTTTCCCTGACCTACAAAGATACATTGTTTGAGTCTTTGGGAGAGCCTAACTTTCCTTATTTAAGGATCACCCTGCTCCTGGATGTGGGAAAATTGCTTAAATACAAACCACCCAAAGAAGTTATTAAGCATTACAAAAGAAAAATGAAGGCATTGATGAAACCTACTAGAGATTATTTGAGAGACAGCCAAATGTCAGAGGCCTGTGAAATAACACGAAGTGGTGTACTGAAAATGTATTCATACGTCAATTCTTGCCACGTACGGTTTGCTTGGAGGCCCCAAAGCAAGCAACATGGCTCATCTAAGTTAAGAGCTAGCCAAGATAATCTAATGACCTAAGAATCTAATGACACTATACACTGTCTCTGATCCTGCTTGGTTTTATTTTAACAGACCAATTTTTATTGCTTCTTTTCTGTGAGTGTCTGCAATGATTCTCTGCCACTGCTTACTGAAATATTTTTTTAATTATAAGTTGAGTTTTTTAAAATGCAGTTTTCAAAATACTCATTCAGCATCTTACTAATTACTAGAATGAATTTTTGGCAGGACTGGACTAAAGAGGAATAATCGCTTTAACCACATTATCTAACTAAGGAGGTACGCACCCTACTAAAAGAATTTTTGCATAAAACATAAAAATGAATTTAGGAAGGGCATATTCTTTTGGAGATGTTGGAAAAGAGTTTCCTTACTCATTCTCAGTCCCCTTAGCCCAGTCGTTCAATCACTGCAAAATTTTCAAAAGAAATAAGACTTTGCCATTTACAATGCTCTTACCAGGACTGGTACAAACAAGCTCTGAATCAATTGCTTCTTAATATCCCCTTGAAATATCCACCCTGTCATTGTTATTTATATTAAGGTCCACATTTCCTTATGGACACATAATCTTCTGTTGCTTTTTTGATCCACTGATTTAACAAGAATGCATTTCAATTACAGTCCTTCCAGTTGTCAAAGAGTTCCTGTCTCTTAATATTTAGGTTACCCACACACTCTGCATTCCCAAACAAATTAGAAGATGATTTTCAGAATCCTCAAATCACTTATGTGTTTCCTAGGAACCAACTTTCCTAAATATTTACATTAATCCCTTCAAGTAAGTTAAATAATTTTAAGTAATTAAAATCAAATGTTATTTTGAGAAAAGAAATGCTACTGATTCTTGACTCTAATTTTCATTTTATTTGGGAAAGCACTTAGACCCCAACATAGCCAATAGAGACAGCAGTGATCCTGAGACTAGGAGTCCCCAGAATTCCTTCTGCCATTAGCTCTTCACCTAAAAGACAACAAAAAATTTCCCCAGCCCAGTCAGTTGGAGCATGTCTAAGGACTTTTTGGTTGGAACTCCTTCAAGTATTTGGTGTGGTCTCCACAGCTGCAATCTTCAGGAAGTGTGAGGCACCATCAAACTAATTAGAGCCAGCAAGGTATCTTTGCTCAGTCTCAGCAAATATAGGAAGACTAAAAAAGGATAGAGACACTCTCCCTAGAATTAGTAGCACCCTTAGGTGAAAGTCACCTTTCTGCTATTCTAAAGATACTGAGCTCTTTTACACCTTTTTGATGACTTAAAGACATTATATGTACATTAACATATTTTAAAAAATAATCTAAATATCGTTTGGGCAAAAGTCTATCATATCTTAGACTGAATTTTACCTAGGAGTAATGTTGAATTTCAAATCATTTCTGCAGTTTAGAATTTAGGATCAATAAATTATTTTACGAAGTAAATACCTAGGAATTTTAGCTGTCTTAGAACAAAAATAATTATCAGAATTACTAATAATGATTTTCCTTTGCCACTGAGGGTTGATTTAATACTGAGGTAGAGAGTTCTCCTTTTGGAAACAGGAATTCATCTTCTGTTTCTGATAGTCCAATGTGACCCCCAGTCCCAATTATGTGTTTTTGTGCATCTTATCGCAGAAGATAACCAAGGCAATTTGGCCAACAAATACTGTAAAAGACTGAGCTTTTCTGAGTGTTACAAAAACAATCTGTTGAATTAGAATACTTGTTAGCATTTTTTTTCCAGCTTTGGTGGACATGATTTGTTTATAAGAGAGATAAGATATGCTGATAAAAATAGAACTGCCTCAAACAAGCTGATTTATGAAGAAATATTTAGTGCTTTCAAATTTTTCTGTGGCAAACATGTTATGAGTTATGTGAGTACATAACTCATATAGGATTTACTGTTTACTGTAATAACCCCCCACAGACCTCCCTCTCTGACCTTTCACTTTTGTACAAATCGTCTCATCAAATCTGAGTCAAAAGAAATTGTGTCTTTCCTACATTTTAAATTCAAGTGGTTGAAAATCTCAGCCCACAAAAAATTATGATAATAATAATAATTAACATATGCAGCCCTACTATGTGTTGGCATTGCTCTAAGATAAATCGTCTTGCATAACTATCAGATATACCCTATAAGATGGTACATTATTCCCATTTTACAGATGAGGAGTCTAAGGCACAAGGAAGTCAGGGAATGTGTTAAATATTTCTCTGTTAGAATTTGAGTCCAAGCAGGTTAGGCTCCAGAGTCTATGCTATTACTGCCTCTCATGACACCATATTAGCTTAGACATAGAATTTTTTCCTTGCCTAAAATTATGTTTTCATATATATATATATATTTTAATGGGGTCATATGGCTTTTTCACTCAACATAATATTAGGACTATTTTTCTAAGTTTTCATAAAGAAAAAACCAAAGTTCATGGTCTCAAAACACAGAACCAATTGAGAAATTTGTCCTGATTTGTAACATAATTTCCTTCAGGAAACTTATAGCTTGAGACCCACAGTTTAGTAGGAACATTATCCCTGGATCTGAGGGACATAAGGGAATTATTTAATTTCTTTAGACTCCTTTCATTCTCTCATTAGCAAAATGAGGGGGATATATTAGGTGGTCTCAAGATTCTATGCACTACGCCTAGATGTACAAAACATTCAAAAAAAGAGTACCACTTTAACAAGGTTAAAGTATGTAAATGCAACATAGGTGCTCGGCAGGAACAAGGACAGGCTGTGAGTGTTCGCATGGGGCAAAAGGAAGTATTTTCTCAAAGGCACCTACAAGAACTTTCAGGTGAGGATAAGGGCTTGGGCAAAGGTGTGGCCGCCCAGGGGCCATCCAGATGTAGGATACACTGGTTCCCAGTGCCTGTCTCCAGCAGTGTGTCTTACCTCTCTTCCCACACTCTCCCACCTCCTTTTTCATGTCCTGTATTTGTTTCCACACTTTCTACCATTTCTCTTTCTTCCCCTACCAACTGTGAAGCCCACATGGACCTCCCCTTTCTAAGTATCTCATCTCTTTAGGGCCCAGTTCTAGATATATCACAATCAGGGGTGATATTTTAAATATTTAACAACCAGTAAGAATAGATGCCAGCTATAGCGCTAAAGTGAGGTTCTGAGCCCCCTGTGGTGACAGAGGCCCAGAAAATCCGAGGGGATGGGCCACACGGCTAGAATGGCAGGGTCACGGGCCAAACAGAAGGGACTGACCCAACCAGAACAAATAAAAGCTGTAAACAACTAGTGTGCCCATCCTGGTGTGTACCACATGAATGTAAATGCTGCTCATAATCAAAAATAATTACAAACAAGATTAAACCTTAAGTCTTATGGATTAAATCACATATATGTATATACATAAATGTACATATACATAGATACAGATATAGATATACACAGCAACTGCTTCAAAAAAAATCTCTCACCCTATTTATTTATTTATTCTTTAGAGACAGGGTCTCACTCTGTCATCCAGACTGGAGTGCAACGGCTTGATCATAGCTTGCTATAAACTTGAACTCTTTGGCCTCAAGAGATCCTCCTGCCTTGGCCTCCCAAAGTGCTAGGATTACAGACATAAGCCACTGCACTCAGCCTCCTCCTCAACTCTAAACTCTAAAAAATTCTGCCTCGAACTCAAGCCAAGCCCACTGCCCAGTCTGTGTTTACTCCCCTGGGACTCCATGGCTCTCTGGGATGCAGAGATGGCTCATTGTGTATAAGCGGCCCCCATCCCTTTATTCGTTCCGAAGAAATCACTTTCCTATCATCTCCACTTCTCCACTACCCCCATCAGGACCACAGTGGCCCAAGAGCAGTTTAGGTGAACATGGGAAAGTCTGTGGTAGGGGAATGGGGGCAGGGGTGGGGGTCAAAGACTGTGGCTACTCAGACATTTATTTACTCTTCACTGCCACATGACTTCACCTATACCTGAGATCTTCACAATGGCCACAAAATAAAAAATGAGCTCACTATATATAAGAAATATGAAGTTAAAATATTAACACTTGGCTGTTAGTAGAGAATAAAATACCTGTGAGCAAAGGGCCGTAAGGCCAGGGCCAGAGTCTGCATTCAGTACCATGTCTCAGGGCATGTGTGTATCTTAGAATTGCTATCCTCAGGGCACAACGAAAACTCACTGTTGTGCCCTCTACATATCCCATACTTCTTTTTTCTAAATTGTAATCTTACAGAAAGAAAAAAAAATTAATTTATTCAACATAAACACTTCTTAGCACTCAACATTCAATATGCAGAATAAGCACCTAAATCATTGAATTATCTTGTGCTATCTTAACTGAATTATCTAGTGCTATTTTAACTGTGTGTGTGTATGTGTGTGTGTCTGTGTGTGTGTGGTGGCAATGAGACTAAAAAGAAAGAAAAATAACTAGCTAATTATGTCCAAGTATAAACATAGCAAAATATCTTTTCTTTTACATAAATATCCAGTTTTGGATTACTCAATTAAGAAAGCAAATCAGCCTAAAATAAACAGACTCAATGAGTTTCCTATGTTAACTCACATGATTCCTTTGAAACTTCCAAAACAGTTTTCTGGATATCATAAACTAAGGGTCCTTTGCACAGCATGGGCCACATAATATATTTGACCTAGAAAACAGCCAGAAAGCCTTCATAGGAGAGAAATATAATAAAAGAATTATAGTTAAAAGCAATATAAGTTAAACCTAGAATAAGATATCTAATGTTTCATATCTTATTTTATTCAGATTTATCTAGATTTCCATGACCCTAACTCAGAGTTGGTGAACTTTTTCCTTAACACTCTATTTCCTTATCCAGAGATGTTTTCAAATGGTCATATTTCTGAAAGAAGGTGCTAATTTAATTGCTCACAATAAGAGTTAACAGGGTTAAAAGCAAGGTAGAGAAAGAAGAGGACAGCTGAAAGAATTGCTATGTTTCTGTGGCTTTTAAAAAAAAAATCCGCGCTGTATGAATTAAAACCATGGAAAAATATCATGATGTCTAAATATTTAAAAGGAAATATTATGCTTCACAGAGGTCATTCTGGCACAGATGTTGGACTGTTCCATGTCTGCCCTTACAAATCTAAGACATCAGAGCCTTGACGTCATCCTTTTAAGACTATAATGCTCTGCAATTTTGATTTGATTTTTTATGAGACTCAAGGCCTGATGCTCAAGTACTTACATTTCATTATTTCATTCTTTTAAATTAACATCAAGATTTTCTTTCCTATGACTAATAGGAAATTATTTATGCTGCAGTGGTAAATGAAATATATTTAAATTATAGTAATTTGTGTTTAACTGCTAAAAATATTAGGGGGGTACGAGGCAGTTAATACCAGCGTATATCCTAACGCAGTATTGATATTAATATTAACAAAAAACATTGAAGAGCTTTCTGCAAAAATCACAGAAAAAACCTGCACACTAAACATCCATGCTTGCAGGAAACATTTTCTTTTTTAAAGCCAAGATTAATGCCTGAACATTTTGTAAATGTTTGCAAAGCAAAATTTACGAACAGGTCTCCTAGCTTATGCTAAGAACAAAATGATGATATTTTTACCTCACAGCCAACAAATACAAACTTTCCGATGTACAAAGACTTGCAGTTCATTAACAGAGAATATATTTGCTTACCTATCAATAACACTATTTTCATCCTATTTTGTTCTCCCTAATCTGCACTTGCAAATCCAGCAGCCTATTCAACTTCTCTGTTTTTATCTTTACTAGACATCTCAAGCTTAACATGTCCAGAACTCAACTTCTGGTCTTACCCTCAAACTGCTCCTCCTGCAGCTTTCCCCACCCCCACTAATGCCAACTCCATCCTTTGAGTTGCTAGGCTGAAACTCTGATTACTCCCTTTCTCACACATCCACATCCAATCTATCCAGTAATCTTATAGTTGTACATAGAATATATATCTAGAATCTAACCACTTTTCAGCATGACCATTGCTACCACCCTGAACTTGGTCACCATCATCTTGCCCCTGGATATTGCAACAGCCTCCAACAGGTCTTCCAGCTCACTACCGTGTCTTCTTAACACAGGAGCTAGAATGTGCCTTGTAATACTTAAGTCTGGGAGCCACCACAAGCTTGGGAGTGAAAGTCCCTTACAATTTCTGACCGTTGAAAGAACTCAAAGGTGACCAGAAAGGAGTAGGAGATGGTGCAGTTAGCTGAGGTCTAGAAGATGATGAAGACACGACACTTGCAAGATGGACAGAGATGATAATTGGGCCTCCGAGAACAACTTAAGAAAATTGAATATATGGCCTTAAAATAGAATGTGGACCTAAATACCCAGAAGTACCCACCCTTTGTAAGATTTGTAATAAAAATTAGCATGAATAAAGTTAATAGTTCTAATGGCATGGAGATCCAAGAGCCATATTAGTGCTAGCAAAATGGCAGTATTCCTATAGCATCAAAGTCATCCTGCAAGAGCTTTGGCACCTGATAATGTCTAAAAAAAAATATAAAACTCCTTCAGCCACCTGAAAGACAGTGTTACAGCAGTTAATCTAGAAGAAAAACCACAGACCTTTCTCCTTCCCTCCCATTTAATATAAACAGTCTTCATTTTCCATAGTAGTAAATTTTCTAGATATGTCTTGTAGATCTCAAAGTACTAGAAAGGACACTCCCATTCAAAAGCAATTTATCTTAAGGTCCTGCAAATGATACCAGTTTTTTGGCCATTTGAAATATACAAGTTGTGCTATAACAACAACAAAAAACTTAAGTCAGATCATGTTCTTTTGCTGCTCCAAACCCTCTTAAGAAGAGTAAAAATGTTGAAATTCTTACAATGGCCTTTAAGACTCCACTGGATATGCCTATCTGTCACATGTCAGATCTCTTCTGCAGCTACTCTTTCCCTTGCTCCAGCCACACCAGCCACCCCGCTGTTCCTTGAGCACCCAAGCACATCCCTGGCTTAGGCCTACCCAGGCTGTGCTCTCTGCCTGGACTGCTCTTTTCCCAGAAATTCATATGGCTTACCCTTCACCTCTTTCAAGTCTTTACTCAAATGTTACCTGCTCTGCAAGGCATAGCCTGACTATCCTATTTAAAATTATAATCCTCATTTCCCTACAAACATCCAGCACTCCTGATTCCTCTTACCTTGCTTTACTTTTTATTTTTCATAGCATTTATCACCTTAAAACTTAAGATATTTAAAACTTATTTATTATGTGTGTTAATTACAATATCTCCCACCTACCCCCTCCCCCAGCATGTAAGCTCCACTAGGGAAGTAATTTTTGCCTGCTTACTGGTAGATATATCCCAAGCACCTAAAGCAATATCTGGCATATGGTAGGCACTCAATAAATATTTGTTGAATTACGAATGAATTAATGAATGCAGGAGTTTATCAAATAGTGGGAATTCACTGCTAGTCTTCATTCACATATCCATTCATCAACAATTTTATCAATTACCAATACCTACTCTATAATCAGTATGTATCTGTACTCCATCTTCCTGTTAGACTTTCTGACAATTAAAATCTGGAATTACATCTGATATAGTAATCTACAGAGAAAAAACTATTGGTATGTAAAGGACCTAAATTAAGAGATCAACTAGGTCAGTGCTGTCCAATAGAGCTTTCTGTGATGATAGAAATGGTCTCATCTGTGATGTCTGTTAAGTACCCACTACTCACATGGAGCTATTGAACACTTGAAATGCAACTAATAGGATTGAATAACTGAATTTCTATTTTATTTTATTTTATTTTATGTTGATTAATTTAAATTTAAATAGCCACACGTGGCTAGTGATTACTGTACTGGACAGCACAGCTCTAGTTCATCCCTCCGCCTCTACCTACAGCTTTTCCTAAGATACCCAAGGCAGGTTGTTAACTATACAACTTTGTTTCTCAGAAAAGATGATTAATAGCTAGTTACTGTTTCCTATTAACTATGCTTTCTGTGGTTCATGAATATGTCTTCTTTTAGAATTATTGTCATTTTGTCAGCGGAGGTAAAGCTTTTATATTATCTCAACCAATTTATAAAATACGAAACCTTCAAAATTTACCCTCTACATCCAACAGCATACTTTACATATTTCAATACTTGCATAATATAATTTCTTTGACTTTTTCACTTAGTTTTCCAGCTTCATTGAGGTATACTTGATGTACAATAAACTATGCATATTTCAAGTGAATAATGTGATGAGTTTTGATATAGGCACATGCCTATGGAACCATCGTTATACATAATGTAATTCAAAACTCAGATGATCAGGGCCACTGCTGACCCACAGGACATCTTATATAAATTAGAAAAAAGGGCCCCTCTTGCCTGGTGGTTGCTTTTCTCTGCAAGGACACGCAGCTTGGTGAGAAATAGTGAGCTCAATCTCAGTGCTCACCTACCTCCTCAGCAGGATGCCTTCCTACAGTGAACAACATACGCAATCATCAATGGCAGTCCTGCAAACTAGTCTGTTAAACTCATTGTCAAAATGTCCTCCCAGGGTTTTGAAGGTTACACTCTGGTTTCCATTTCAAGGGGGTAGAATGGAAATAGACTGTAGTCTCCTCTTCCCACTGGAAACCACTGAATTTTTAGAAAGGATTTTTTTTTTTTTGAAATTCATATAATTGGAAAACATTATCAAGCTTTGGAGGACCACAAACTTTGAGAAGACACTGGAAGGCAGAAAGTAGATGGTATAAGGATGATTTAAAACCACAGCTCAAAAAAAGAATAGGAAAGTGCTGCCAAAAGTGTTGAGAATGGATACAAAGTACAAGAGGGCTGGGGACAGTGTGATTATTAGACAGCAGCAGGAACAGCAAGGTTGAACCATGAACTTTCCCTCCACCAACCTGGGCTACATTGTGAATCAAAGAGCAGCGACAGGAGTTGTCTCCAGCTGGGAGCTATAAGTGTGGAAGCTTGAGTTAGAGAAACAAAGTGACATCCTGAATGCCCTGGATGCCCTGGATGGATGGAACCACCAATAGGTATGAGATAACCCTTCTCCCGCCAGAAGCTTGGGCCTCTTAGATACCTTGCCCAGTGGCATTCTCATCCCTCCTATACACACTTTTTTTTCTTTTTTTGCAAATCTGAAGAATGGGTTAAGTGTATTTTTTTATTTCAAAATATTAACTAAGGGTTTGCAAGTGTTTCTGTTACATGGATATCCCATATAATGCTTAACTCAGGGCTTTTGGCGTGCCCCTCCCATACATTCTCGAAACAGACTGAAATACAAGTTGCAGCAGCAAACCCTGCCCCTCCCTCTAAGCAGCCTGCAGGGGCACACAGAACAGAGAGCCTAATAAGGAGTCTCAGCTGCAAGGATGAACATTCAGGAATCACTAAGCATTGGAGGAAAGCCAATACTATTAAAAGGAGATATAACAGAGTTCTTTGTTTTTAAAATATGAAGAACTTATACCCAGGAACCAAAATTGATATAGAAGTCAGAATAGGACTTTAGAATAATCATAAGTCATATCCACAGAAATATTTGAGGGAATATTAAATCCACAGAAAATAATCAATTAGAAAGTACAACTATCAAAATTTTTTATCTTTTAAATACTCAATAAGTAGCTCAAATAACAGAATGAACACAAAAAGCAAATTGCTTGACTGTAACATTAAGCCAAAAATTTCTTCTAGAATGCAATAAAAAGTGATGAAAGGATATAAAATATAAAATAAAAATTAAGAATCATGTAAAATAAAGCCACGTGTTCCATCATCCACCTAATTGGAATTACTAAAAGAGATATTAGCGGGAATAGAAGGAAAGTAATATATACGTTAGTCATTGTTTAACAACCAACCAAGTTCTGAGTAAGATAAATTTAAATAAAAATCCATACCTAGATATTATACTAACATTTTAGAAAACCAAAAATAAAGCATAGAAATGCTAAAATCTTGGGAAATAAAAATAGAATCTCCTATAGAATCTCCTTGATAACACATGAATGAAATAAAAGAAACAAGGAAAAAAAATGTTAAGCCTGTAATTTGATACCCAACCAAACTATCATTCAAGTATGAAGATGAAACATGAAGAAACCAGAAAGTTTACCACCTACAATAATTCTTTGATATAATTGTGCCAGCCAAAATAAAAATAAATATAGTAATAAGGAAATTCTGAGAAGCCGTAGTGAACAAAAAAAATCCATTTAGTTACATTATTAACCCTAGATAAGTGTTGATTTTTTTTAAAACAATAGTAATTTTTAAAATAACTATATAGAACTAGAATTCCAAATTATGTCAATATGGGGGGAATTAGAATGGGATAAAATCGAAGCATACAAAGATTTTGATTTTGTTTAATGAATGTAGAGACATTGATTAATTCTGGATATTAATAAAAATATATTTAGTTATATGTGCTAAAAATTGAATAGGATTTACTAGAAAAACACAAATACAATTTATGATTTTTACACTATCAGAAAAAAAGTAGAAGAAAATTAAATCAATCCAACAAAGGCACAGAAAACTTGAAATGGTATTCAGATATATAACCACCCCAGCCCCCCCACCCCCAACCAAGAAACTTATCAGGTCCACAGAATTTTATAGGCAACTTTTACCAACTCTTTAAAAAAATGGAAATTTATATTTTAAACAAACAAGCATGGAAAAAGATGAGTACTACCAAGCCTCTTAAGAATGTGTCATAAGCTTTCTAAAAATTTCAAACAAGACTACATAAGGAAAGAAAACCATATCCTATCTCACATACAAAGAAGGATGCAAATCACTAAATAGCAATCAATTAAAAGAATAATGCACTATGATCAGGTAAGATTTATCCTTGGAATGCAAAAGGTAGATTTTTAATAGTAAACAGCCAATGTAATTCACTAACTTAGTCATATGATTTAGGAGAGAAATAAGTTCAATAGATGCCCCAAAGACTCAAATGTGATTATATATGTACGTACAATGTAAGTGTGTGTGTGTGTGTGTGTGTGTGTGTGTATGAAAACAAAGAACAAAAAAAGCTTCCTTAATTTGATAAAAGATATCTACCCCAAAATACAGCAAGCATAATACTCACTAGAAATATTGTCTTAAGGTCAGGAACAAAACAAGAATGCCCACTGCCACTGCTACTATTCAACATTTGACTGGACAGCTTAGCCAATGGAATAAATAAGTAAAACCATATTAAGTGGTTTAAACATTGAAAAGTAAGAGACAAAGTGCTATTATTTACTGAGAAAATGATAGAAAATTCAAGATAATCAAATGGAAAATTACTGTAACTAAGAATAGAATTCAGCAAGAGGGCAAGATATAAAATGAACATTAAAAATTAACTTTTCTATACATTGCCATCCATTGTTTTTAAAATATAATTGAAGGGAAAAAATCACATCCCCAATAGCAACAAAAATAATAAACTCCCTAGGAATAAAATTAATAGAAATAAATAAAGCCTCTGTGAAAAAAATTTACAAAACTTAACTGAAAAACCTTAAGATGACAGGAATAAGGGAAAAACTATACCACATTTCTAGATGAAAACCTCAGTATTTTTAAAATGTAGGTTCTATCTCAAATTACAAATATAATTTCAATATGATCATATTCAAAATACAAATAAAAATTTTCATGAAATTCTAAAATTTAAAATTTACACAACTGAATGAACAATGGTAACTAAAGTCATTTTTCAAAAAAGAAAGACAAAGAGACGGAACTTGTCCTAATAGACATCAAACAGCAATTATATGTTTGTGGTAATTAGAGCCATGAGATATTAATGCAACAATACACAAGCAGTTTAAAGAAACACAACGGAGTCCAGAAACAGACCCACACACAAACAGGAATTTTACAGAGAGTGTAGTCGCTATGATCACAGACTCTACCCAACTCCTGGAGTTGATTTCTTGCTCTACCACTTCCTGACTACTTGTTGTTGGTAAGTTACTTGATATTTCTCTGCCTAAGTTTCCTTGTCTGTAAAATGGGAAATAATCATAGAACCAACCTAATGTGTTTATTAAAAGTATAAATATATATGTTTGTATCTGTACATGCATATAAACAACTCATATTTATGAAATACGAATTTCAAATCAATGAGAAAAAAATGGTATGGTAGTTCAAATCAATGAGAAGAACTAACTACCATTTGTAAAAAATAAAGTTAGACTTTATATGATACCACTGACAAAAGTATAATCAAGACTTAAATTTTTTGAATGATAAAGAAATTATTAGAATAAAATGTAGGCAAATATGTATTACATTGTAGTCAGGAAGACTGTCTGAAATAATATACAAAAAGCAAAAGCCATAAAAGAAGATGAATTTGGCCAGGCGTGGGGGCTCATGCCTGTAATCCTAGCACTCTGAAAGGCCAAGGCGGGAGGATCACTCAAGGTCAGGAGGTTGAGACCAGCCCGAGCAGGAGTGAGACCCTGTCTCTACTAAAAAATAGACAGAAATTAATTGGCCAGCTAAAAATATATAGAAAAAATTAGCCGGGCATGGTGGTGCATGCCTGTAGTCCCAGCTACTCAGGAGGCTGAAGCAGGAGGATGGCTTGAGCCCAGGAGTTTGAGGTTGCTGTGAGCTAGGCTGATGCTACAGCACTCTAGACTGGGCAACAGAGTGAGACTCTGTCTTAAAAAAAAAAAAAA
>CAUYRT010015351.1:0-18372 GCA_963574885.1 Lepilemur ruficaudatus | reverse complement strand
TCTGGAAGCCATCTTCAAATTCATCTACTGTCTAGTTTTATCTCACTTTAAAGATGAGATACCCAATGCCCAGAGAGTTAAATAGTTTTTAAAAAAAATTACCAATACTTTTGTGAGGGGTGAGAGGTAAGGATCCAGTTTAATTTTTCTGCATGAACCTATCCAGTTTTCCCAGCTATCCAGTATTCCCATTGGGGAATCTTTTCCCCAATGTATATTTTTGTCTGGTTTATTAAAGATTAGGTTACTATATGCAGATGGATTAATTGCATGGTATGTAAATTATATTTCTATAAAGTTGTTTTTTAAAAAGAAAATTATAATTTTCTATGAATTATGAAAACATGAATCTGCCAAATGTAATTCCAAGCTTTAAAAGAATAGAACCCAAGGTTTTTTGTGCCTTAGTTTCTCCCATCACTACCTTTGGTCAGTCATGAGCAATATTCTTGAATATTGACAACACATTTTAGAAATTATGTCCTGATAACTGTTCAAAGATATTTTCACATTAAGAATAAATAAATACAACTGGTGAGTCATTCTTTGTTGGGTAAATATGATTGAGGAATTAATAAGAGGTAATTCATAAGATCATTATTTTATTGTATCACCCAATATTGCTATATTAAAGACAGAAACAGGAGTTTGCAGGGATTTGCCCTGAAGGAATACGTAAACTAAATGGTTCACTTATCAGAGGCTGCTATCATGGGAAAGCTCTCAAATCTCTGGCAGGGTTGTTTTCCAGGAGACTTTACAGTTATCTCTCTGTGGGGCTTTATTGTGCTTTGAAAGGGAAGGCAAGGTAAATATCTGGCACACAGGATGGGAGCTGGAGACAATGAATGCACTTGGCTCAGAGACATGCCTCTGTGTTATAAACAACCTGTTTGTAGACAACAAGCTTCCTGCTCACTCCTGACTGTCTACCTTTAAGTCCACAATAACTAAAACAAAGAAATATAGAGTCACTATAGCTCTTTTGTTATACCTCTGTTAATTGATGACTACCTCTTAGAACTTAGAAATTAGCCCTTGAAAGACTTTGTACCTGTTTCTTCACCTACATAGATTAAGACTTGTTAGTAGCTCTTTGAGAGGATTTTTGACCCCAACCCACTACCTGTCTCCCTAACAACTTCATTCCTTGATATGCAAATGTGTTATCCTAACAACTAGTGATTGAGATCTGTGATTATAAAAACCTATGTGAATCTAACCATATTACTAGACCATTACTAGACCATTCACGGAGATACGTGTCTCGTTTCCTAAGTACCCCACTGTGATTATTCTGATCTTTTTATATAAAATGGTAAACTACACCTTAGTCTCTGTGTATTCTTTTATTCTCGCTATTTCCTATCAATTTTCTTATCCTTTGTGGCGACCCCTATCTAAGGGACTTGGCTCCATGGGCAAAAGGACAAAATTTCTTTATTTAATTCTCCTCAAAATAATATTCTTCCTTCATTTGTGTTTACCTTTTGGTTAAATACAGTTTGAATCATAACTTCTAAACATATATTTTCACTCTTTTAGACAAGATTACTATTTTATTTCATTCTTTTTTTTTTTTTACTTCACATGAGTTGTTTTTATCCTGTTTTTTTCCTTTCACCCAATATAATCTATTTTTAATAGTCTGTTCATTGTTTCCTTGCCTTTTTTAAGTGATCTTCTCATACCCCCAATACCAGCTGTATGTTTTTAAAATATTAACATTTGGTTTATACTAAATATTATATGGAAAGAAATCAAAGCAGCCTCCTTTAAAACAGTTTTTAAACACATAAGAAAAGACTAGGGAAATCTTATTTTCTCTTAATTATCACACTGACAGAAAAAAATAGAAGTTCATTAAACATAGAGTTCTCCCTTGACAGAATAAATCAGTGATATGAAGAACACATCATAATTTGTTTTTGTATTAAAAAGAAACCACGTTGAAACTTGTATCAATTTATTTTAATGATTTCTGGAAGCAAGCATCAACTGAGACTGAAAAATCTATACAAGTAGATCGTTCACATAGCATTCCACTGTGCAATCACAATCCAATTTGTGGCTAATTTAATGACATTAGTACACTGCGAACTCCACCCATGAAGAAGAGCCAAGAGCTGAAATAAATAGCTCCTTTGCATGATTTCCTAATTTAACATGAGCCAAAAAGTGCAGTGAACAATTTGAAATATGCTAGAATTATAAAAACCAGGTTAGAGTTACTTAATGTGGGAACACACAATTTGGACCGTGTGATAATGGTAATTTAAAAATACATCATTTTTAACATTGTTTCCAGGTATATGAGGTTTCTCAGAGCATTTAAACTGAGGAAAAAAATCATAATTACCATTTTAGAGTAATTAATATTCAACTGAATCTATTTTTTCCTGTCATTCTCTTTATTATTTCATGCATGTAGATTTTTTCTTACTGCAGTATATTTCAATTATCAGCATATTTAACAATAACTTGTATCAGATACATTCAATAAGCAAATATATGTTTACTTACCTAAGGGATTTTTTTTAACTAAATTTGTGGTTATAGTTTTAAAATAAAAACAGAAGGAAAGCATATGTAATAGGAACACAATGAAAGTGGCAGAGATTTAAATGTTTTATGTTATGTCATGGAGCAAAGTAGGATTATAGCAGAGTTTGTGCAAGGATCACAGACAATGGAAAGCTGAGATGCATAATTGCAACATTTTTGTACAAAATGACTAAATTTTAAGATCAGAACAAAGAGGCAACCTGAGAAGCTGTAATAGGAATTGTGAGATGACAATTCACCTTGTTGAAATAATCTTCTCTGGGCTCTATAACATGTTCTAGCCATCCTATAACTTCACTAGACAGGGTAAGGAACTATCTTCAGTTAAAAATATGGACAAATATAGATTAGTCAGAGACTACATAAAAGATATGTCTCAATTTCACAGCATTATGATTTGGTAGTGCTTTTATGATCTATGTTATAGGTATTACACAAAGGAAATATACCTTAATGTAGTCAATAAATGGCTACTTCTCATGACCTTTTCTGTATTTTCTCTAAATATATTGGCTTGCTTCTTGTTTGAAATGAAATATCAAAGTCTGTTTAGATTATAAGATTGATTTTATTATAACAGCATTTTGGTTTCTAATTTCCTTGTTTCTACAGAAAGGACCTTGAAGTTATTATTATACCAGAATTGGTCTCTCTCTCTTTCTCTCTCTCTCTCTCTCTCTCTCTCTCTCTCTCTCTCTCTCTCTCTCTCTCTCTCACACACACACACACACACACACACACACACAAAAACATGCATACATCTTTGTTCAAAGTATTATGGTGGTACATATGTTTTGGGTTACAAGTATCACTTTTTTAACTATTGAGTCAGGATTATAAGTGTGCCAGATAGTGTTCATTGTATCGGTTAGGTAGGTTTTGGCCCATCCATCCCTCCCGCCTCCACCCTCGGTGAATTCCATTGAATTATACTTCCGTCTATGCATATGTGTGTTCATCAGTCAGTTCCAATTGAATAGTGAGTACATGTGATGTTTGTTTTTCCATTCTTTAAATCAGGAGTCCCCAACCTATGGTCAGTTGTATAATTATTTCATTAAATATTACAATGCAATAATGATAGAAATAAAGTGCACAATAAATGTAATGCACTTGAATCATCCTGCAACCATCACCCCCCACTCAGTCTGTGGAAAAACTGTCTTCCATGAAAATGATCCCTGGTGCCAAAGAGGTTGTGGACCACTTCACTTAGGGTAACAGCCTCCAGTTTCATCCATATTGTTGTAAAAGGCATTAAGTCATTCTTCTTTGTGACTGAGTAATATTCCATGTTTAAATTAAAAAGTTACTGCACAGTCAAGAAAATAATCAACAGAGCAAATAGACAGCCTACAGAATGTGAGAAAATGTTCACAAGCTATACTTCTGATAAAGGGCTACTAACCATAATCTACAAAGAACTCAAGCAAATCAGCAAGAAAAGAATCAGACAACCCCATAAAACAGTGGGCAAAAAACATGAACAGAAGCTTTCCAAAAGAAGGTAGACAAATGGCCAATAAAAATATGAAAAAATGCTCAAGTCACTAATTATCAGGGAAATGCAAATTAAAACCACAAAGAGATATCACCTTACCCCAGTTAGAATGGATTTTATTAAAAATTCCAAAAACAATTGATTCCGGCATAAATGTAGAGAGAAAGGAATACTTACACACTGTTGGCGGGACTGCAAATTAGTATAACATCCATGGAAAAAAAGTATGAAGATTTCTCAAAGAACTAAAAGTAGACCTACTATCAGATCCAGCAATCCCACTACTAGGTATTTACCAAAAGGAAAAGAAGTTATTTTTTCAAAACGACATCTGCCCTCGATTGTTTACTAAAGCACAACTCACAATTGCAAAGATGTGGAATCAACGCAAATGCCCATCAATTCATGAGTGGATTACCAAAACGTGCACATATTTTTTGATGAATGCATAAATCATTCTTGTTTAACAGAACAGATGCACAGATATGTTGTGACATACGATTATTTTCTTTAAAACATTAGAATAATGGGAAAACAAAGCTTTCTACTATTCATTAAAAGCTTTTACAAAGAATTATTCTGTGGTGGTACATGGTTGAAAAACAGCAGGTCAAATGTCATGGTTCTATCAGGGATGTAATTAAAATAAAATCTTAGGGCTCCCTTTCATTGCCTGACTGAATGGACCCCCTTTTGGCCAAGGGGATATAATAAAAATGAATTGCCTGCCAGGAGGAAGGAGGTCAGACATGCCTCATCGCACCCCTCTTCTTAGAGACATCCTTTGTAACCCATTAACAGGCCTAAGGGTATGCAAGACAAACCTGCAAGTCCTTGATTTACACAATAAACATATCTCCAGTGGCTTGTTTCTGATTAACAGACTTGCTTATCTTAAACCATTCCAAGCCTTTAGACAAAAGCTTCATGTCTTTAACCAATTACAAGTCAAAGAGTCTTTAAAGCTACCTATAACCTGTAAGCCCCCACTTCAAAGTGGCCAAATTTTTTGGGCCAAACCAATGTATGCCTTCCATGTATTGATGTATGCCTTTACCTGTAATCTCTGTCTCCCTGAAGTGTATAAAACCAAATTGTAACACAACCACAGAAAGTCCACCTGCTCAAGGGTTCTTGGGCATTGTTTCCTGTCATAGGCCGCAAATGTGGCTCAGAATAAACCTGTTTAAATTATTATACAGAGTTTGGCTTCTTTTCCATTGACAGGGATTACAGTAAATAAGTAGGATCCTGACTTTGCCATTGATTTTCTTTTTAACCTTGGATGGATTGCTAATCTTCTCTTTCCACTTTATTTCATATATTAAATTGAAACAAATTAAAAACTCATTATCAAGCCTTTTTATAAAGAGCAATTGACAAGCTCATAAAGATGACTCTAAATTCAAGTATATGCAATATCCTGTTATGATTACTTTATCATTTTATCAAATCATGCTATTCTTTTTACTTTTCTATTAGATTTCTATGTGTGTGTTTTTTTCAAACCAATAGCATTTTCAATATTCTTTTGAAAATGTATATACATGTATTTTCTGTATATGTTTTGATTTGATTCATAGAATAAATGTTCCACAAAGGTGTCTTATCTCTTTAACAGGTACTCATTTAAGTGAACACCACTGTAATTTGTTAGTCTCCTATGATAATTCAAGATGTTCCTCACATTCTGATTTAACATTTGAAAGGGAATAATTTGCATATATTTTCAGAGTTGAACATGCTGAGAGGTAAGGAATAAGATGTGTCTAATAAGACATTCATTATGTACACTAGTTTTTAAGAATCATTTTTAAGTTCAAATTTTAACATAGGGCAAGATAATAACCATGTTTAGAGCTACTACTGCAGTTTAGATGCTTTGGCTTTAATCTCTGTTGTGCAGTTTGCAAAGATACTTTTTTGATGACAAAGCCTGCTATTGGATCTATCAAAGAAGAAACTCTATTTATTTAAAGATACCATACCTCACATCAGTGGATCAAAAGATTCCACATTTTATTGGAGTATTGCTAATGTCTTATATGGAATGGAGTTTTGACAGGTTTACCTAAAGACTTTTTCTGGTCTATCTTCAGTGAGTTGTGTCAATGTAAAAAAAGCCAAATGCTGTAAAATAGTTTTAAAGAGATTTATTCTAAGCCAAATTTGAGGACCATGATCCGGAGCCACACCCAAGAACCGTCAAGCGAGTGAACTGGCTGTGGCTGGGTTATAGTTTCGTCTTATACATTTCAGGGAGACAGGGGTTACAGGTAAAGTCATAAATCAATACGTGGAAGGCATACATTGGTTTGGCCCAAAAAGATCAGCCATCTCGAAGGGGCTTACAGGTTACAGGTGGGTTTAAAGATTCTTTGACTTGTAATTGGTTAAAGACATGAACCTTTGTCTAAAGGCTTGGAATAGTTTAAGATAATGAGCTGTTTACCAGAAACAATTCACTGGACATATGTTTGTTGTGTAAATTGAGGACCTGCAGGCTTGTCTCTTACGTAACCTTAGGCCTGTTAATGGGTTACAAAGGATGTCTCTAAGAGGAGGGGTGCGATGAGGCATGTCTGACCTCCTTCCTCTTGGCAGGCAATTTAGTTTTAGGATATTCCCTTGGCCAAGAGGGGGTCCATTCAGTCAACTGGTCAGGGGTGAGCCTTAAGATTTTATTTTAATTCACAGTTGAGAAATATGTAAAATAGTCCCAAGAAAGTAGGTGGCATATTTGCTAATACTTTCTTCCAAATGCATTCTTTCCAAACTCATTTTTAATTAAAGTATATATTTCTGATTATACAATTAATAATGCTTATTTTAGAAAAGTAGAAAACCAAAAGTAAAAAGAATATAATCTAACAACAGAAAGATGGGAACTTGTAATAATTTGGCATATTTTTCTCATTAAATTTCTATTCAAATATGGTTGACATAATAGGAATCATATTCCACATACAGTTTGTTTATTTAAAACTTGCATAATGAAGATCATTATCTGGCCTTTGTCCCTGCTTCCTGGGAAGCAGTCTCTAGATCCCTGGAATTTTTCGAATGATAGGGGTGTCTTTGTTATTCACTGTGGGTTCCAGAATCACACTGAAGTTTATGCTAATGAGTTGACTGAGGGTGAACTCCTAAATAGTTTAAGCTTAGGAAATTAAATAACCAACAGGATGGGGGCTGGTAATGGAAGAAAGACCAAACATGATTGAAGAGTTGGGGCTTTGGACCACATGATATCAGCCTGACCAGCAGAAAATGGAATGGGGCTAGAGATTAAGCTCAGTCAAGTAACCAGTGCTTTGATCAGTCTTGCTTATATAAAGAAACCAACAAAAAAATTATGGACACTGAAGCTCAGATAAGTTTCCTTGGTCGGCAATACTCTGCATATTATCACACTCTGCTGTGCTGACAGAGTGACTGTCCTGGTTCCACGGGGAAAGAATAATGAAACATAATTTGATACTTTCTCAAGCCTCACCCTATGTGTGTCTTTATTTTCCTGGATCTGATTTATATACTTTTGGTATAATAAAATCATAATCATATATATAGTGTTTTCTTTAGTTTTGTGTATCATCAGAGTGAATTTTTGAAGCTAAAGGGGAAATCTTCCAGTATGTAACCAGCTGTTCAGAAGCTCAGGTGGCCTAGGGACACCCAAACTTACAGTTGGTTTCTCAAGTGACAGTAGTCTTGTTCAGGCTTATGCTCTTAAGCTGTGAAATTTGGTCTGTGAACCAAAATAAAATTTTAAGTCTCACCCCCCCGCACATGGACGCCCTCATGGCCAAAGGAATATCCTAAAACTAAATTGCCTGCCAGTAAGACGGAGGTCAGACATGCCTCATCATGCCCCCCTCCCTTCTTGGAGACATCCTTTGTGACCCATTGACAGGCCTAAGTGTATGCAAGACAAACCTGCAGGTCCGCAATTTACACAGCAAATATATGTCCAGTGAATTGTTTCTGATAAACAGCTCATTATCTTAAACCATTCCAAGCCTTTAGACAAAGGTTCATGTCTTTAACCAATTACAAGTCAAAGAATCGTTAAACCCACCTGTAACCTGTAAGCCCCCGCTTCGAGATGTCCCACCTTTTTGGGCCAAGCCAATGTATGCCTCCCACATATTGATTTATGACTTTGCCTGTAACCCCTGTCTCCCTGAAATGTATAAAACCAAACTGTAACCCAGCCACAGTGAGTCCACTTGCTCAAGGCTTCTTGGGAGAGGCTCCGGGTCATGGTCCTCAAATTTGACTCAGAATAAACTGATTTCAAATATTTCAGAGTTTGGATTTTTCCGTCCACAGGTCCAACTCAGTGTAGTTGGTGTCAGAAATCTTTGCAATACTATATAATAAAAATTTCTAATTATTTAAAGTTATTTTAAAACTTAAAATATAAATTTATGATTGTTATAATATACTATGATTAAAGTAAAAATTTTTAATCATTCTATAAGGAGTATATAACATTTTACATCATATTTTTCTTATTTACAAATTAGTACACATTTATGGCTGAAAGTTTGGAAAATGAAATTTCAAAAGCCAAACATAGTTTTCATTAGTGAGAATGAAGCTCTCTTATTCTTTTGATGCATATTTTTCAGAATTGTATGCACAGAATGTGGTTATATCTTTTTTCAGTAGATTATATTAATGTACTGTAATAGAGAAATTTGAGTACTGTGGAACTTCTCAATATTACAGGTGAGTATATGACAGACATTCCTGTAAATAAAGCAATGTGCACACCTTTAATTACTTCCTTTGTATAAAATCATAACAGCAGAATTAATGTTCAATGAGTGTGAACATTTTTAAAGTAATAGAATGCCAAGTTGTTTTCCAAAGAAACCTCTGTACCAACAATGTCTATTTCGTTATATCTTCATAAATATTAAATATTATGATTTTTAAAATCTTCACTAATTTAACAAGCAAAAACTTATTTCATCCTTTTAATTTGTATTTATAGGTGTATATAATGAACATGTCTAGTACACTTTCATGAACTTATTTACCATTTGTATTTTTCATCTGAATTATTTGTTCCTATCTTAGTTAAATATTTTTTCAATTTGTGGTAAAATTCACATAACAAAATTTGCCATCTTAACCGTTTATGAGTGTGTAGCTCAGTATTATTTTGTACATTCATGTTGTTCTGTAAATAGTTTCCTAGATCTTTTCACTTTGCCGACCTTAAACTCTGTACCCAATGAATCGCAATGGCACATTTCCTCCTCCCTGAGCCTTTGACAGCCACCATTCTACTTTATGTTTCTATAAATCTGACTACTCTAGGTACCTCATTTAAGTAGAGCCATGTAGTATTTGTATTTTTGTGACTGGCATATTTTGCTTAGCATAATATCCTGAAAGTTCATGTATGTTGTAGAATGTGGCACACTTTCTTTCCTTTTTTAAGACTGATTAGTATTCCATTATATGGACCCACATTTTGTTTAAACATACATGTATTTATAGACACTGGGATTGCTTCTACCATTTGATTTTTATGAACAGCACTGCTTTGAATGTCGGTATACAAATATCTCTTTAAGACATTGCTTTCAATTCTTTGGGATATATACCCAGAAGTGACATTGCTGGATCACATGATAATTCTATTTTTAATTTTCTGAGGAATTGCCATAGTGTTTTCCACAGTTGTTGTATGATTTTATATTCTCATCAATAATGTACAATGGGTAAAATTTCTCCTTATCCAACCAACAGTGGTTATTTTCTTTTTTTCTTTTTTATGTAGCAATTCTGATGGGTATAAGGTAATCTCATCCTGGTTCTGATTTGCATTTCCTAGTGATTGGTGATATTGAGCACCTTTCCTTGTACTTGTTGGCTTTTCTTATTAATATTTTATTGTATACACATATCTATATTCCCCTTTTGAATTTGTTCCAAATATGTTTGTCAGTTGTTGATTATTGTAATTAGGAGTATGTAGGTTTTTTTTTTTAACATTAGCAACTAGTTTATTTTGGAAGACACACTGCATTTACATGTCTCAAAGTAAGATATTTTCTAGGTTACTGAATAACTTTGTGGATAAATTAAGCATCTGGTTAAATCTACTTTAATAGTTAATTAACCTTACAGCCTTAAGACCATGGTCTATGAAGTAATTTCCAACTTTTCAGAATGAATATATTTATTGTTTTATTTTATTTAGTATAAAAGTATTTTTAAAAATACAAATACTGCTATGACTTGGCTGTGTCTCACAAAGCTTATGTGTTGAAAACTTAATCCCCAGATTTATATCTTAATGGTATTTGGAGGTGGAACCTTTGGGAGGTAACTAGGGTTAGATGAGGTCACAAAGATGGGACTCCCATGATGGGATTAGTGGCTTTATAAGAAGAGAAAGAGTGGCTTATGCAGCATACTCTTGCCCTCTGGTGATGTGATGCCCTTCACCATGTTATAATGCAGCAAGAAGGTCTTCTCCACAAGCTGGTTCCATGCTCTTGTACTTCTCAGCCTCCAGATCTGTGAACTAAATAAAGTTTTTAAAATAAATTACCCAGCCTGAGGTATTCTGTTATAGCAACATAAAATGGGCTAAGATAAATATTTTCCAAGAATAAGGTAACAAACCCGTGTAGCCTATGAAAGAACTAATGTCAGCCACTACAGTCTGTTCAGGGTGCTGTAACAAAATACCATATATTAGGTGGTTTGTATATAACTGACATATATTTCTCATAATTCTGGAGTCTGAGAATTCCAAGATAAAGGCACTAGCAGATTTGGTGTCTAGTAAGGACCCACTTCCTCACTCCTGGCCACTGATTACTGTTACCTCTTGTAGTAAAAAAGGTGAGGTGTCTCTCTTAAACCTCTTGCATAAGGGCACTGATCTCATTTTGAGAGCTTCTCCCGCTCCATGACATAATCACCTCCCAAAGGTCCCATGTTTTAGAACCATAAACTTGAGGGTTGTGATTTCAATGTATGATACTTGAAGGGACACAAATATTCAGACACTAGCATTCTGACCTGCCCCCCCCAAATTTATGTCTTTCTCATATACAAAATGCATTTATTTCATCTCCAAATCCCCAAAAGTGTTCACTTATTCCAGCATCAACTCAGAAGTCTAAAGTACAAAGTCTCATTTAAATATCAACTAAATTGGTTATGGGCAATACTAAAGATAAGATTTATTCTAAGGAACATTGCTCTCTAGCTATGACTATGTGAAATCAAACATGTCATGTGCTTCCAAAATACAGTGGCAGAGGAGGCATAAGATAGACACTTTCATTTCAAAATGGAGAAATAAAAGAGAATAAAGGGGTAACAGGCTCCAAGTAAGTCTGAAACACAATAGGGCAAATAACATTAAATCTCACAGCATGAGAATAATCTTCTTTGGTTCAATGCTTTGTCCTCCAGGTCAAATGAGGTAAAGTGTCCCACCTTTCAGACACAGTCGAGCAGAGTTATCACCTTCTGAACACACTGGGGGTGGCATCCAGCCTTCCGGACACACTGGGGTGGTGGTGCAGCCCCATGACTTTGGGTGGTCCTACCTCATAGCAGATCTCTGCAGTATCTCCAAGTCCAATATAACCCTGTGTCTGGATCACATGCCATGAATCCCACAACCTAGAATCATATGCCAGTGGCTCAACCACTCTGTGATCATGGGGCAGTCACATTCCCACTTCTTGGCTAGGCATTGCCCTAACAAGGGCTCTCTGGGATGTGGCCCTGAGCTCACTGGGGCTTTTATACTCTGGGCCTGTGATAGAGTACCTTTGACAATTTCTGAATTTCCTTCAGGGTCATTCTTCCATTGTCTTGGACAATAGGTCCTGGTTTCTGTTTAAATGGTTGACTAATCTCCTAATCAGATAGTCACTTAGCCATTGCCTTGTTTTTCTCTCCCAAACACACTTTTTCATTCTTTGCAATATGGGTAAGCTGAAAACTTACCAAATCTGTAAATTCTGCTTTACTTTTGATTAATAAGTTCATATTGAAGTATTTCCTATCTTCTTTCATTTTATTTTATGATAAGGAGTCAAAAAAGAACAAGCCACACTTTCAAAACTTTGCTTATAAATACCTTCAGCTAAATACCAAGTTCTACCTTCCACAAAACACTGGGCACAAACTCAATTCAGCCAAGCTCATTGCCATTTTATAACAAGGGATCACCTTTCCTCTAGTTTCCAATAGCATGTTCTTAACTTCCATCTAAGACATCAGAATGGCCTTTACCTTCCATGTTTCTACCAACATTCTATTCACAACCATTTAAGCATTCTCTCAGAAGATTGAGACTCTGTCTGCAGCTCTCCTCTTTTACTTTCTGGGTCATGACCTGAAATGTCCTTAACAGTCCATGCATGGCAATAGAAGCTTTTTCCAGTATGCACCTCAAAACTCTTCAAGTCTCTATCCATGACCCCATTCCAAAGCTGCTTCCACATTTTTAGGTATTTGTTTAAGCAGCAACCCAACTTCCAGGTAAAATTTTTCTATTTTAGTCCATTTGGCCTGCTATGACAGACTACCATACACTGAGTAGTTCATAAATAACAAATATATTTCTCACGGTTCTGGAAGGTGAGAACTCCAAGATCAAGGTGCCAGCAGATTTAGTTTCTGACAAAGGCCCATTTCTTTATAGATGGCTAGCTTGTCACTGTGATATCCCATGGTGGAAAGAGTAAGGGGATCTCTCTCAGGCCTCTTTTATAAAGGCACTAGTCCCCCTCATTAGGGCTCCACCTTCTACCCAAATAGCCCAATTACTTCCCAAAGAGTCCACCTTCTAAAATTAATATTATCACCTAGGGGTTAAGAGTTCAAAATATGAATTTTGTGGAGACACAAACTTCAGACCATAGCATTAACATCATCTCATACTTATATCATTTTTAAAACAAAATAAATATCACACTATACATATAGTTCAGGACTACTTTGTACCTTTTTCCAGCCTCATTCCCTTCCCCCACAAAGGTAACTGCTATGCTAAAAATTTTACCTTTCCTAGTTATATTTTTATACTTTTGCTATACAAATGGATATTTACAAACAACCTTTTCTTTTTATTATGCTTTATATGTAATTTTTACCAAGCAAACCTTTTACATCTGACATTTTATGGAATGTATTATTCTGTGCCCTTTTTTTCACTTGTCTTTGTTCTCAAGATGTACTCACGTTGATACTAAGGAATCTAATTCAAGGATTTTAGCTGCTATCTATTATTACATTGTATGATTGTATTACAATTTACTTACATAGTTAACTGTTGAATCATTAACAATATACAATGAGCATTCTTTTCATTATTAAAAGAAAATTTATTTTAAGAAGGCACAAACATCTCTGGTTATATAAATAATACATTTCAAGGCCTAGCATGGTGGCTCATGCCTATAATCCTAGCACTTTGGGAAGCTGAGGCAGGAGGATATCTTGAGGCCAGGAGTTCGAGACTAGCCTTGGCAACATAGTGAGACCCTATCTCTACAAAAATTTTTTTTAAAAAATAACAGAATGTGGTGCATGCCTCTAGTCCTAGCTACTCTGGAGGCTGAAGCAGGAGGATTGCTGGAACCCAGGAGTATGAGGCAGCAGTGAGCTATGATCGTGCCACTGCTCTCCAGCCTGGGTGACATAGTGAGACCCTGTTTCTAAAAAAAAAAAAAAAAAGAATAGTTAAATTACTGGGAGCAAGTTAACAAGGAATGTCTTCTTCTTTGCTTTTAAAGAAAGACAAAAAAAAAATACATTCTAGTACCACCCCACAGAATGTTCCCTTCCTTCCATTTATGTTTGAATTCTAAAAAGACTGGGTACTATTATTTGAATGTATGTGTCCCTCCAAATTTCATATGTTGGAATTTAACACCTAAGGGGATGATGTTAAAAGGTGGGACCTTTGCGAGATTAAGCTATGAGTGCCATGGACAGATTTAATGACCTTATGAAAAGGCTTCAGAAGCCAGGTGCAGTGGTTCATGCCTGTAATCCTAGCACTCCGGGATGCTGAGGCAGGAGGATTGCTTGAGGTCAGGAGTTTGATGTAAACCTGAGAAAGAGTGAGAATCCATCTCTATAAAAAATAGAAAACAGCCAGGTGTGGTAGCATGTAGTTGTAGTTCCAGCTACTCAGGAGGCTGAGGCAGGAGGATTGCTTGAGCCCAGGAGTTTGAGGCTGCAGTGAGCTATGATGATGCCACTGCCCTCTAGCCAGGGTTACAGAATGAGACTTTATCTCAAAAAAAAAAAAAGGAAAAGAAAAGAAAAGAAAAGAAAGAAAGAAAGAAAGAAAGAAAGAAAGAAAGAAAGAAAGAAAGAAAGAAAGAAAGAAAGAAAGAAAGAAAGAAAGAAAGAAAGAAAAAGAAAAAAGAGGAAAAAAGCAAAACTTCAGAGAGCTGCCTCTCCCTTTCACCTTTTGGCCACATTAAAACACTTAGATGGCATCATCTACGTGAAAAAGGCTCTCACCAGAAACTGGGCCTGCCAATGTCTTAATCTTGAACTTCCTAGCCTCCAGAACTGTGAGAAATTAATTTCTGTTGTTTATCAATTGCCCGGCTCCAAATATTTTGTTATAGATTCATGAACAGACTGAGACAGAAATTCATAAGAAGGAGTGGGGTGTTACTATAACTAATACCTAAAAATGTGGAAGTCACTTTGGAACTGGGCAATGAGTAGAGGTTGGTGGAGTTCGAAACCAGCCTGGCTAATTTTTTCTATATATTTTTAGTTGGCCAGTTGATTTCTTTCTATTTTTAGTAGAGCCGGGTGTGTGTCCAGATGGCAAGAGGGGAGATCAGAGAAGATTGTCCTCAAACCTCAAGATTTAATGTTGTTTTCCTTGTTGGATTTTGGACTTATCTGAGCTCTATTACCCCTTTCTTCTTGCCTATTTCTCCCTTTTGTAATGGAAATGTCTATCCTATGTCTGTCTCATTATTATATTTTGAAAATAGATAACTTATCTGATTTCACAGGCTGACATCTGGAGGAGAAATTTGCCACAGGATTAATCACATTTTGAGTCTTACCTATATCTAATTTAAATTTTTGGAGCTATTGTGATAAAATGAATGTATTTTGTATGTGAGATAGACATGAATTTGGGGGATTCAGGGGTAGAGTACTATAGTTTAAATGTGAATGTCTATCCAAAATTCATATGTTGAAACTTAACCCCCAAAGTGATAATATTAAGAGGGGAAGCCCTTGAGAAGTAATTAGGCCATGAGGGCTCTGTTCTCATGAATGGAAATAATATCCTTATAAAAGAGCCTTCAGAGAGCTGCCTCTTCCTTGTTGCCTTTCTGCCATGTGAGAGCACCTAGACAGCATCCTCTATGAGGAAAGGGCCCTCAACAGATAATGAACCTGATCATGCTTTGTTCAATATTCAGCCTCCAGAACTGTGAGAAACAAAGTTTTATTATTTACAGATTACCAAGTCTGTGGGATTTTGGCATAGCAGCATGAAGGGACTGAGACACTAGGATTATGTTGTCTCCTATTTTCTGTTTCTTCTTGAAATTTTTATCCACAGGAACACATACTCATTACTGGGGGAGAATATTTGTCTGTGTATTGCACTTAATGACATTCTTCATAAAAAAAAGAATTATATGAGGTCTTATTGTGGTTTTGATTTGCATTTCCCTGATGATTAGAGATGTTGAGCATTTTGTCATATGTTTGTTGGCCATTATTCTGTCTTCTTTTGAAAAGTTTCGGTTCATGTCCTTGGCCCGCTTTTTTTTTTTTTTTTTTTTTAGACAGAGTCTCTCTCTGTTGCCCAGACTAGAGTGCCGTGGCATCAGCCTAGCTCACAGCAACCTCAAACTCCTGGGCTCAAGCGATCCTTCTGCCTCAGCCTCCCTAGTAGCTGGGACTACAGGCATGCGCCACCATGCCTGGCTAATTTTTTCTATATATTTTTAGTTGGCCAGTTGATTTCTTTCTATTTTTAGTAGAGCCGGGTCTCGCTCTTGCTCAGGCTGGTTTCGAACTCCTGACCTTGAGCGATCCTCCCACTTCGGCCTCCCAGAGTGTTAGGATTACAGGCATGAGCCAACGAGCCAGGCCCATTTGTCCACTTTTGGATAGGGCTGTTTGATTTTTTCTTGCTGATTTTCCTAAGTTCTAAATAGATTCTAGTTATCAGCCCTTTATTGGGTGTGTAGCATGTGAATATTTTCTCCCTTTCTGTAGGTTGTCTGCTTGCTCTTGTGACAGTTTGTTTGTGCAGAAGCTTTTTAATTTGTTCAGGTCCCATTTATTTATTTTTATTGTTGCTGTGGCTGCCTTTGGAGTCTTCTTCATAAATTCTTTGCCTAGGCCAATATCTAGAAGAGTATTTCCAATGTTTTCCTCTAGAGTTCTTATAGTTTCACGCCTTAGGTTTAAGTCTGTTATTCACCATCACTTATCTCCAGTGAGACTGGCCTTTATCAAAAAGTCTCAAAATATAAATGTTGGTGTGGATGTGGAGAGATACAAACACTCCTACACTGCTGGTGGGACTGCAAACTAGTGCAACCTCTATGGAAAGCAATATGGAGACACCTTAAAGAGATACATGTAGATCTACCATTTGATCCAGCAATCCCATTATTGGGCATCTACCCAAAAGAACAAAAGACACTCTATAAAAAAGACACCTGCACTCGAATGTTTATAGCAGCACAACTCACAATTTCAAAAATGTGGAAACAACTCAAGTGCCCATTAAAACATGAGTAGATTAATAAAATGTGGTATACGTATACCATGGATTACTATTCAGCTATAAGAAACAATGATGATATAACCCCTCTTGTATTTTCCTGGATAGAGTTGGAACCCACTCTACTAAGTGAAGTATCCCAAGAATGGAAAAATAAGCACCACAAGTACTCACCATCAAATTGGTATTAATTGGTCAACACTTATGTGCACATATAGTAGTAGCATTCATCAGGCGTCAGGCAGATGGGAGGAGGGAGGAGGGGATGGGTATATACACTCCTAATGGGTGTGGTGCACACCATCGGGGGAATGGACAAGCTTGAAGCTCTTACTGAGGGGGAGGGGGTGCAAGGGCAATATACGTAACCTAAACATTTGTACCCCCATAATATGCTGAAATAAAAGAGAAAAAAAAGAAAAAGGATTATATAGATCTAAGATTTGTGAAGAGTTTTGTATCTAAACAAATTTAATACTAATGTCTTTCAAAATTAATATTGCTGTACTTAATGTATATTAATTAGAGGTTATTAATTTTACTTTAATACTGAATTCAATTTTGGGATACCAAATTGTCTTTTAAATATACAAAGAATTCACCATTTTACCCTGTACCATATAAGGGTCTATATTTGGTATATTACATTGAATATATTATTATTTATATATGTAAAATTACCCCAGAAGGAATATTAATATTCACTGTGGCAGGATTTCAAGTACCACATTTTAGTAGCATGATGGTTGTAGCATTAATTAATGCCACTTAATAAGAATCGAAATTTGTTTCCTTAAGTAACCTACTTCAATAACATTTTGGCTTCATTGGTATTCAACTCTTTGCTTTTTTATCCAGCAGAGTTAAAATTAGACTTATCTGACTGACATAATCCTAGATAAAATAATTGTTTGATGGCCTATTCCATGCTTCAGAAAGAATTAGGTTTACATAGCAAATCAACACTCTTACAACTCAGTATACCATAATTTCCCATTAAATTAATGAGGAGAAATATTTAAAAAGGTTTACTCCTCCACATACTTAGGTAGGAAATTTTTCTCATATCAAAAATTGTAATACTAGGGTGAAAGAACTGTGAATCAAAATGCCCTATTCTAAGAATACTAATATCTGACTAAAATATGATTAAGAATGCTCATGATTTTACTGGTATTTTCTAAAAATAAGATTTTCTAATGTATCATAGCAGTTAAATACCTTTGTTCTGTGGGGTTTTTTTTTTTGTAAGAAAACAAAGATCAAATTTCCATTTTTTTCACATGAAGTGAATAGCCAATATCCTTGTTGACATATTTATTACACCTCAGAGCAGAGGTCATAAATTCAAATGTCTATAGAGGTCAGGCCATGTAAAAAGAAAATATATGTGAATCATACTAAACGGGGAAAAACTGAAATCATTCCCACTTCGAACTGGAACTAGACAAGGATGCCCACTCTCCCCTCTCCTATTCAACATAGTGCTCGAAGTCCTAGCAATAGCAATTAGGCAAGACAGGGGTAT
>CAUYRT010015349.1:0-34535 GCA_963574885.1 Lepilemur ruficaudatus | reverse complement strand
TGCTCAAATGGTGGGAGTCATCACTAGGGATTTGGGGGGTGGGGGGTAAACCCACGTCTGAGCGACGTGGTGGGCACTGTGGAGGGGTGGGACATGCTTGAAAAGTAGTTGGGGAGCAGAATTAGGGGTCTCAATAGGGGAAAGGAATTCCTCTAAAACTGATTTATGTGATTAACTGTACATCTCAGTAAATTCACTGAAAATCATTTAATTGTACACTTAAAATGGAGTTAAGGCATGATATGGAAAGTATACTTCAATACAGAAAAAAAAGAAAAAAACAGTATCTAAACATCCATAAGCATGGGGATTGATTGAATAAATTATAGTACATCCATACTATAAAATATTGCTTAATAGAATGTCTGTGACATGAAAAAATTGCTAAGATATGTAGTTAAAAAAAAGAAAAAGAAAGAAATGAGAGGATGGGTGGGTGGGAGGACAGCCCCATACGGTGCCTGGTGCACAATTTATGTTCCATGAAGGTCAGTCCCATCTCCTTCCCAGCGCCTTCCCCAAACACACACCTTGCAACACAGCCCACCAGACTCCTGAGAAGGAGCTTCTAAGTCTGAGGGAATCCAAGCCACCTCCAGGTCCCCATACAATCTCCCAAGGGTCATGACCACCCCCGCCCCCCAGCTCCATCCAAGAAGTGCCAGACATGGTCCCCATCTCTCCATCCTCTTTATGAAAGCCTGGAGGCAGGCAGCACTGCTGGAAGCACTGACAGGGTATGTACCAATCGATCTGGTATGTTCTCCAGAGGAGATACATGGGTTGGGGGCAACCCCAGATGCAAGGCCAGTGTGCAGGTGAGAGGGAGGCTGCAGTGAGCACCTTAGCATGAGGTTCCCACGGGGCTGGGACGAAGAGCGCTGGGCTACAGGAAATCTGAGGAGGGGATCTGGCCTCGCAACTCAGAGCACAGGATCTGGAGTCAGCCTGGGCTCACGTCCCCCATCTGCCATGTGCTAGCTGTGTAAGCCTGTTCCCCTTTCTGTAAAATGGCATAATAATAGTACCCATCTAATAGGGGTGTTTATAAGGGTGAAATGAAATTAACCTCAGCAGCATTTTAACACAATGAATGAATGAATACTAGCACATGATGAATACTACACATGGATGAGTGGCACACAGCAGCTGAAGACCAGCGGCTGTGCTCACAATTGTTGGGTTGGTAAAGTTTGTTTTGCTTTTTGAAGCTCCTATGTTTCTCTGTTAGGTTGGAAGGATGTACATACCAGTACTCCATTCATTCAATCATTTGACATCTATTAAGTACTGCGCTCAGTACTAAGTGCTGAGCAAAACAGACATCTGGCGCTTGGGGGACTCACGGTTGAATGGAAATTCAGTTCAGCCCAGTTTAGCATTTACCAGGCGCCTCCTCTGCTTCAGGCCAGGGCTAGGCACCGGGGTGGAGGAGAGGATGCCAAGGCGAATCAGATGGGGTCGGGGAAGGGACCGACATGAGATGCCTCCTGGTGCCACCGCCCAGCTGGCAGGGGCCCCAGCTGCCCCCTCAAACCCTGAAGATTCCACTGTCTCCCTCGGCTCCCCCGTATCCAGAATCATCACACCACATACCTTATTACCTTTTCAAGCCTTCCCATTTTATACCCTTATCATCATGCTCCTGGTATTCGGCATCCACAGGCACTTAATCAAGGTGCTCTGCTGGCTTATAACAGCATCTTCCAGCTGATACAGTCCCCTTATCTGGGAACTCTACCACGGTGCCTGCGACTGCTTAAAAGGATCTTTCCAAGGTATCATTTGACTTGCTCCCGACAATAATTAATTTTAAGAACTGATCAAGAAGTTAGGAGAAACCAGCCTTTGGTAACTGATGGCCACGTAGGTTTATCATGACAACCGGGCCTTTTTCAGATGTTAGGAGCAGGCTGGCTGCCGGATGCCGGGGATAGGCTGCTTTTTGGTAACTGTCTCAGGGGCCACGCAGATCATGGCTGTCGGGTTCTGTTATTAGTTTCATTATTCCAAACAAGTTCTGTTTTGTACCCACTGGGTAACTAGCCAAGAAGACACCCTGCATTTTAATGGAGTCGACAGGTATTAACTAGAGACTGCGCCCCATGTGGCTAGACAGCTCTGTCTGCCTAGGGTGCACCCCAAGGAGCAGGCCAGCAGGAGGGGCGCCAGACTCAGGTCCACAGCTCAGGTGAGTGTGTCACCAGCTGACGGCCACCACACAAGGCACAGTCGGAGACATCCCACGCACAAAGGAGACCCAGATGGAGAGGGGGATGGCAAGGGGGGTGGTGCAAGCCCCAGAAATGCCATCCTGAGTACACCAAGCCTCACAGATGAGCACACCAAGTTTGAGGATCTCAGGCAAGAATGTTTCCTGGCATCTTGCTTTGGGAAACATCCAGAGTGAGGTCACAAATTTGCATGTTACTCAGTACCAGTGGCACCTTCTCATGGATGGGGCACTACGCTAGGCCCTGTTGAAGACACAGTGGAGAACAGGACAGGTGTAGCCTGTCCCTCACCGTCCAGTGGGGGACACACACCATTACAACATCATGGAGACAAGATGCTGTGTGAGCAGCTGGAACAGCTCATTAACCCAGACTGGACGTGGCCAAGACTTCCCAGACAAACCGGGCTCTGAGCTGAGGTCAGAGCAGGGGTCACGATTATCCACAGAAAGACGTGGGCAGAGCAATGAGCACATTCACAGGGCAGGAGGCGAGATGGAGCATGTTCTGTACGACCACAGCAAAGATGACGAGAAGGGGAGAATGCCAGGGAGGGGCTGGAGAAGGAGGCAGGGGCTGATCACCAAGGCCATGTGTGGCTTGCCATGAGTCTAGGCATCATTCTGAAGGCAACAAGGAGTCCCAAAGGATTTAAAGAACAGGAAAGACATGATTGTAATGGCATTTAAAGACAATCCTGAGTAGCCAACATGATGTTCTGGAATGCACCCTGGACCCGAGGCAAAGAGCCCCTGGGCTGCTTCCCACTCTGCTACTTCCCAGCTGCGTGTTGCTGGATAACTCGCTTCTCCTCATGGGCCTCACTTGATCATCTGTAAAGTGGGGCTGACAACAACCGGGCCCTGCGGATCTCACCAGGGCCCTGTGAGGCTGCAACCATGCAAATGGGAGCCCACTAAACACAACGAGTTAAATAAATGCAACAGGTCATGACAACCCTCCCAACACTAAAGTTTCACTTCATCTCATAGCTTTCACCCCCTCCAGAAAAAATTCTAAAAATCTATTTAGATCTCACAAAAAGGCTGACTATGCTTTTCCATACTCCTTCTAGCCCTCACTGCGCACCCCTCCCCCCATAAAGAAAAGGTTGGGGTGGCTATCCCAGCAGCCAAGGAGAAAGAGGAATGAAGGAAGAGAGACACTCTAGGGCTCTGTGACGCACAGCCCTCGGACTCCAGGTGACCCCCAAGGTAAACAATCCACCCGAGCTGCCAAGAGCTGAGGGAAGTAACCGCACGTCACGAAGATGCAGTGCATGAGACCAAGGCAGCAGCCACCTCACATATCACTTCTCTCAACAGACAATCACTTTCCAGGATCGCAAGCCCCACTCGGCTCAGACAAAACCTCTGACTTGTCAGAACACAGGTTTGCACCCTGCAGGCCCATCCTGCCTCAGGACCTCACCAACAAGTGGCTGGTGCAGAGCTGATGCTGCCGTCCAATTTCTGCCAGCAGGGAAGCCTTGTGTCAAAATAAACACCTGGCAGCCCTATCGAAGTTGGGCCACAGTGAAAAATTATCTGGACTTCCATTCTACAGCTGACAAGCCTGAAAAAGGCGACTCACGGGAGATAGCTAACTATGGGTAGATGTTTCCCAAACAAAATATGCCACCTTGACATCAGTGAATTAGAAAACAACTGCACGGCTGTCCCTTTGATTTAGGGAGGGACACAAGGGAAGCCCAAGTTCTCTGTCTGGAAAGCATCATTCCTATGACAACCAGAAGGAACCATGTTGACTCACTCAGAGCCCAAAAAGAAGAGCAGGGCCGGGCGCCGTGGCTCACACCTGTAATCCTAGCACTCTAGAAGGCCAAGACGGGAGGACTGCTTGAGCTGAAGAGTTCAAGACCAGCCCAAGCAAGAGCAAGACCCCGTCTCTACTAAAAAGAGAAACAAATTAGCCGGGCATGGTGACACGCGCCTGTAGTCCCAGCTACTTGGCTGAGTTAGGAGCCCAGGAATTTGAAGTTGCACTCTACCTGGGGCGACAGAGCAAGACTCTGACTCAAAAGAAAGAAATAAAAAATAGAAAGAAGAAGAGCAGCACTTAGGACAAAAAGAGAACCATGTGGACTCCAATTCGCCACCACAGAGGAATCCAGCAGAGCTCAGCCAGGCCCCATAGCCAAGGCGGGGAGCACACATTGACCCCACACAGGCCTCAAGCACAAGTGGCAGACGTGACCTGCAGAGAGCACACCAGGATAAGCGTGCAAGGAGGTTCCCCACCACACTGTGAAGCAAGACAAGCACGGAGGATCTAAATTTCCTGCAACAGAAGACCTGGAAGATAGATTAGAGCCCGAGTGTACTCTGACCATCTGACTAGATCTACACGTTTTAACATAAAAGGCCGTCCCAAATCTAGTGTTAAGCAAAAAAGAGGTACCTTTGAAAACAACACGTAGCATCTAATTCTACTTTTATAAAATCTTAACTGTAAATGTCTGGGGATGCTGTATCAAAAACTTAGAGTCATCATCTCATTTAATTCACTATGAGGTAGGTACCGCTCTTACCTCATTTTAGAAATGAGGACACCAGCCCAAAATTCTTTCCTCCTCAGTCAACTCTGCTGAATGAAGAACTATATTTTGCTTCTCTCGTTAACTCAGTCTATCTTGAGATGTTTTTCCCCAGGATTATACTGAATTCTAAAGATAAACTGTTAGAAGAAAATATAAAAATGTATAAACACGAATTCTCTTTTGCTGGAGACAAGCAAAAAACAAAGAACCACATATACACTGTAATCCGTGATTTTACTAACTTCTCTTACTTCAAAACTGGCTTCGTTCGATATTGAACGGTTTTAATAATAGCTGATTAATTAATTACTGGGTGAGTGGATAGACGAACGGGAATTCTATTAACTTACCTGGGTAGTTTCTCGTCGATGTCATCCTGCCTCCCCGGCGGATCTTCTTGGCCACACCTGCTTCTTCACAGCTCCTGGAATGAGCTCCGTCCCACCCAAGCACAAGCCACAGCTCTCCACCCAACCCCTGAGCTACACTCCTGGCATCTCTGACAACACAACCTTCAAGGGAGCCACACCACACCCAGATGCCACAATCCTATTTGGAAATCCGCCTCTAAACGGACTTCAGTCCCAAATGCCTGATTAAACCTTTATTGCTCACAATCAAGAAACACCAAATCAATCATACTGAGCCCCTCCCTGTTCCCACGTTCCCTTCAACAGCTAGTTTAGCACAAGGGTTCACCAGGCGTGTGAGTGACAGGGGGCTTCATTTACTCAGTCCTGCATCCACTTACTCTTAACACAGATTACCTCCCTCTCACCCACCTGTTCTCCCCAAATCCTGCCTTCAACTTGCCTGAAACTAAAACTTGAGCACTTGTAGGTCAAACAGCCTGTCCCCCACCTGATGGTTCAAGAAAAGATCATCTATAAACAAACCATGATTGGGAAAGGATTCCAAACTGAAAGAAAACACAAAGTAGGCTTTGTCCCACGCACAACAATATGGACAAACTTAACACAAAAGAGCAAAAAAATAATTCTAAGGGACCAGACAGATTTGACCTCCTTTCTATTCCTCCTCCATCCTTCCCAACAGTGTCCGAAATCACAGAGCCTTCCCCTGCCAACAAGCACACTGGCTGGGCGAGGGGGTGAGCAGGCCAGTGTCTCTCAGTGGTGAAAGAGTGACCAGACACGCCTGCCCTTTGTCACTTAACCACCTTGTACGCTTCCCCTTCCGCTGAGCCATCTGCAGGAAAATGTCAGCATGTGCTGCAGGGAAAAAACGCATTTGCTAATTTATGTGCTAGGTAAATTCACTTATTCAGTAGAATAATAAAAATGTGGCTGCTCACCGCCCTTTCCTTCGAGAGTTAAGACATCTTTATTAATGATTTTAAAGCCCGAAGACACAGGAACGCTTGCTCTGTTTACATTTCCCTGTATTAAATGGAAGACATTCGCTTGCTGGTGGCAAAAACACTGAAAACACCCTTCTGGTCATGATTTATTGCTAGGGAAATTTTACTAAATTAGGATGTGACCATGTATCCACCTATCGATTATATCACTGGGAAAAGAAAATAACAGATTTACATTTTCAGCAGTTCTTGCAATAAGTACTTTGTGGTCCTGGGAGGTATTAAAACATATTTTCCAAGACTTCATATTTTAACCCCTAAGGCCTGGAGTTTCAAATACAGCATATTCTGGTGATAAAGTCATAGACGATCCCAAGTACATCGCCATCCCGCGCTAACTGGAGGGTGCTGCATCCTGTCCCTCGGGTGCTGTATCTTTACTGATCAAAGCCTGTTCTATCCCAGACCTCCTTCATTCTGAGCTTGGCCTGAATCTGCAAATGAACATTCAATTAGGACCCGGGAAGCATTCCAGTTTGGGAACTAGCACAGTTATAAGTAAACCAGAAGAGAAGATATAAGGCGATATTTCTACATTCTAATTAGGGCATACAAGCCACTGGGGGAAGTTAAATTCCAAGTCGATACGGAAAAAAAAAATACTTCAAGATAAATATATAAATAGATATTTATGAATAATTCCTGGATTAGGGAAAGAGGCGAGACAAATACAGAAGGTCCCCAGTGTTTTGAGATTCATTTCATAAAAGGCAGTCCTTTCCTATACAAGCATGCAGATATTTCTAAGTTGAATCAGTGCTACTGGTAATCCTCTTGGGCTGATGTTTTAAATAGGATTTGCAAGGGAGGAGGAAAAACCCAAGCCATGTGTTTGAGCGGCTGTTGAAGGCCAGTGGCTCAGGGCAAACTAAACTCCACGGGCCCAGGTAGGAGAGATATGCACTCTAAGGAGGCGACAAAGGTCCTCTAGGATGAGGTCAAGGTGACAGCCAGGTCTTGCCCTCTCCCTCCACTGTAAAGAATGATGGGAACTGCCTGGATCCCATAACAGGGTAAAGAGGTAATTAGTACTTGGTCCAAATGAGTCCTTTACCACAATGAGCACTGATAGGCCACATATAGGAAAAGCCACAAACAGGAAATCTCTACCTGGTCAATTGCCCAGGTGAATAAAAATTAAAATGAAGGCCTTCATTTTCTTAACCCAGAGTTTGTAGGTAAGCCCACTTGAAGCCTCTGAGGGGAAAAAAAACCCTTTTGCTGAACTATATCCATTTACTTCCCTGCTAATTTGACTGAATGAAAATACATTAACCGGCACTCTTAACTATTACCTTGACAACCCTGAGAAATTATATATTCCTAAATATCCCAAAAACTCAGGTCACCTTGTTAGTTCTCAGAAACTTAAAGCAGATTAAAACTATAAACCCACAGATCCAAGAACCTCAGTGAACCTCAAAGCACAGGAAACACGAAAATGATACAAACACACATCATAATCAAATTGCTCAAAACCAGTCATAAAGAGAGAAAGTCATAAAACCTTAAAAGCAGCCAGAGAAAAAGTAGACATGTTACACAAGGAGGAACAAGAGAAAAGAAAAGAGCAAATTTCTTGATGGAAACAATGCAAAAATGACACAGAAGCAACACCTTTAAAATACTAAAGGAAAAAAAAAACTATCAAACTAAAATTCTATACCCAGCAAAAATATCTTTTAAAAATGAAGTTGACACTCAAAAGCTGATAGAATTCATCACTGGCATATGAGTACTACAAAAAAAAAAAAAAACAAGTTTAATCCCTCAGGTAAAAGGAATATTTATACTACACGGAAGCTGGGATCTTCACAAAGATATGAAGAGTTCTGGCAATGGTAAGTACGTGGGTTCTCAGAATCAACATTAGTTATACACGTTAACTGCTTTCTTTATGCTAATTGTCTCGTTGAAATATACCTATTGTTTTCTTTATCACCTTGAGCTAAGCAGAGGAGCAAAAGTAATAGCTTTGTATAATCCTGCTCAAAGATAATAATTAGGACTTCAGAAAACTTATTCTCCCTAAAGATCTACAAAATTTGGGAAAATAAAACATACAGTAAAGGAAGTAACCTGTAACTTATTGATAAAAAATCAGAAGGCTATCAAAAATAGTATGAATAATAACTGCCATTTTTCCAAAGTGGTTGTACGATCTTACCCTCTCAGCAACAACTAATCAGAGTTCCAGGTGTTCCACATCCCCACGAACATGGGGTATTATCAGACTTTTACATGTCAGTCATTATCTTGGAGGTGAAATAGTATATTATTATGGTTTTAACTTGCATTTCCCTTATGACTAATGATTTTGAACATCTTTTGATGTGCTCATTGGCCAATTACAGATCTCCTCTTGTGAAGTTTTGTTCAAATGTTTTGCCAATCTCCTTATTAGAGTGTCTTCTCATTATGAAGCTGTAATATTTCTTTATATACTGTGGATATAAGTTCTTTGTCATATATACACATATTCATATATACATACATATGTGTGTATGTGCTCATGTATATATACAAAATAGTTTCTCTCCCCTTGTCTTGCCTTTTCATTTGCTTGAGAAAGGGTCTCACTCTGCTTCCTGGGCTAGAGTGCAGTGGTGTCACCGTAGCTCACTGCAACCTCAAACTCTTGGGCTCAAGCGATCCTCTTCTCTCAGCCTCCCAAGTAGCTGGGACTACAAGCACACACCACCACACCTGGCCGATTTTTTTTTTTTTTTTTTTTGGTAGCAGTGGGGTCTCACTATTGCCCAGGCTGGTCTTAAACTCCTGGCCTCAAGTGATCCTCCCACTTCAGCCTCCCAAAGTGCTAGGATTACAAGTGGGAGCCACCAAGCCTGGCCATCTTTTCATTTTCTTAATGGGACCTTCCAAATAGAATAAATTTTTAATGTTGATGAAATCCAGTCTGGTTTTTTTTTTCCTTATACGATTAATGCTTTTTGAGTCCTTTCTTTTTTTTTTTTTTTTTTTTGAGACAGAGTCTTTGAGTCCTTTCTAAAAAAATCTTTGCCTACTCCAAGGTAGTGATTTTCTTCTATTTTCTTCTAGAAGTTTCATAGTCTTACACTTTACTTTTATGTTCAGGTGTGCAATCCATTTCAAGTTTATTTTTCTGTATGTTGTAAGGTATGAGTCAAGATTCATTTTTTTCCATACAGATATCTGATTGTTCCAAGTAATGTTTCTTGAAAAGTCTTTCACTCAGTGAATTACCTTGACATCTTCGTTTAAAAAAAATCCAGTGACCATGTACATGGGCGACTATTACTGGACTCTCCATTTTATTCCAGTGAGCTACAAGTACGGCTCAGTAATTTCACTCCTAGTTATTTACCCAAGTTAAAAGCATTCATTGCCATGAATGCTCAAGGCAAACAAAAGCTTTGTTCATGAATGCTCATGACAACCCTATTCATAATAGCCTCAAGCTTCAAACAACCCAATATCCATCAACAGGTAAATGGATAAACAAATTATGTTATATCTGTACAATGGAATAGCAGTCAGCAATAAAAAATAATTACTGATCTACACAAGAACATGGACAAATCTTTAAATGATTATGCTAAGAGAAAGAGGCCATCCACAAAAGATTACATACTCCATGATTCCATTTATATTCAAAACTTACCTACAGTGACAGAAAGTAGATTAGACTGCCAAGGGGCACAAGGAAAGTTTTGGTAACGGAAATGTTCTAAATATTGATTGTGGTGGTATTGACATGGGTGTATACATTTGTTAAATCTCAAACTGTACATTTTAAATGGGTGCATTTTATTGTATGTTATTCCTCAATAAAATCGATTTTTAAAAAATCCATCTTCCCTATTATCGATACGGGCTTTCTATTCTAAGTTTACCAAAACGTCTGTCTACATTCATAAGTATGAAAACCACACTTACAAAGATGTCAGGCTGCCCCTTGCTCCTATTGACTATTTCTAAAATGCTTTCACAAGGCTAATATTTTAAACCAACACTTAAGATTGGGCTTAGCACAACGGATGGCCTTACCTAGTGGAGACACATTTATTACTAATGTACTTATTGATCTGCCCCAGTTGTTTATTATCTGGATTCCCATAGAGTTATTGCTGTGAAAAAAGACTATGACGCTGGAGATGGCAGAACATTCCACACAGATACAGCCTCCCGCATATTCTGTCCGGCTCACACGCGTGCCTTTCCATCCGTGCCACCCTGCAAATGTCCTCTACAACCTGCCTTCCAAAAGACAATGACCTGGAATTCTGCTGCCAATTCATCTCCAAAAAAAGAACCACCACGTGTATTTTCTGCAGTAAATGGCAACTCTAATAATGTTGATGAATCACAATACAACACAGCACTACCAACAGTAAGGCCTGCCCAGACATCCAGGTTTGCCCCCCAGTTCTGGGGCAATGATCACACACCTATAACCTCCGATTTGGCAAACCCTGTATTGAAGCTTCTCGGGTTGGGACCCGCTTTTACCTCTATCAGTGTCCTGCATCTTGGCAGGGAGCACAGCAAGCTACAACATAACATGGCGCATCAATTTTACATGCAAATTTAGGAAGGAGAAAATGTTTTTATTGTAAAACGGTCACGCTATATTACGGAATAGAAAGCAGTATTTGCACAACTCGTTAAGATTTTAAAAAGACACTACAAAGACATTTCCTACCTACAGTAGATGCTTCTGGTTAAACCCCCAAAACCCTCAAACCTCTTTGGGGTATATGTTTCCTCGTCTATATTGTTAAGGGTACATTCTAGGAATACAAAGAGGTTGCCAGAAGAACCAGAGTGTCATCAAAACCACTAAACTGATAGGGATCAAAAACCCAGATGCTGGCACATTCTTAGTCTCCCACCAACTCATTCTAGCCCCGTGCCTATCCAGAAGTTACGTGCTAGACCCAACAGTCTAGCTCCAACACTGGCGTGACCATGTCTCCACAGTATGACTTCGGAAGAATTGCCATAATGTCCGCATCCATAAAATAGAGATGGTAATAGTACCTAGCTTGTACGTACTGTGCAGTTCAAATGCCTGGCCAGTAGTAAAGGATCAATGTTAGTTGCCTATCATCTTTGCTGTTGATTACTGTTTGTAATCTGTATATACCATGGCATAACCTTTTCACATATCAACTACAATCACTTTGGTAATAAAATCATCAACGGCTTACTCTCAAATGCAGAGGGAGGTAATGAGAATCCTGGACACCCAGTCTGGATACATAGCTTTTTGGAAACTCCTACTCAGACACAGTATACTCCCTAGGTATCAACTGACATCAGCAAAAGAAATAAGGGTTCTTTTTCAACTAAATGAGGATCAAAAAAGAAGAAAAAAAAATAAGGGCTCTTTTGGGCTGAGCTTCCAAAACTTACCTGAAGCAAGCTCTGGTGCTCAGTTCTGCAGTAGAGAAGGGCTTAAGAACTGACTCATTCCTTCTAAACAAATGTAAGACTGATTTGTAACTCAGAATGCCCACTTACACGTTCATGTACAACAGGACTGTCTGTGATCAAGAGCCAGACAGCCACCCAAGGAGGCCCCCTCACGCCGTACTCAGCACAGATCAAAAGTCTGCCTTGTGAGTACAAGACAAGAGCCAACACAATGGCATGTTTTCAAAAGATATTTCTAGCAACGGCAGCCTGATGAGTTATTCTCCTACATTTGTAGAATATTTCTACTGAAAGAATATGGATCATCTCCCTCACAAAACTCTGGAAAATTCTTATTACATGTAACCTGACTTTCCTCAAAGCTCATCAACCTATCAGCAATCCCCCAACCTATGGGCGACGGCCTCGACATGACGTAAGACATCCTGCTTCTGCAAGTGTCCTCCAGTTATTCCTAGGAGTCCTTGGCAGTGCAATATAGGTGCTCGCAAAGAAGCCTTCCCAGCCTGGCTCCCCCTCATCGCCGTGTCCTACCCACGCCACACCTGAGAGTGGGAACACCTCCACCAGGACACAGTCTCTAGGGGAACTCCCAGAAGGTGCAACACGATATTCTGCACAGCACAGAGAGTGAGTGGCCCACCAAAGACTCATGCTCCCCTTCCACAGAGTAACGCTGTTGCTGAGAAGCAGATGCCAAGCCAAGGACTTCATTTCCCAGCTTCCCCTGCATCTAGGCGGGACCATATGGCTAATCCTCACTAACAGAGTGAGTGAAAATAATATGTCATGTGCAGGTCCACGGTTAAGAAGTGGGTGTGTCTGCTCCATGCTGTCTCTTTCCCCACTTGCCAATGGACACACCCCCCAATAGGCTGGATCCCTGAACAACCCTGAGCAGGAGAGCCTTCTCCAATCCACTGAGATGCTGGGGCTTATCTCTGACAGCAGCTAGCATTATCTTAACTAAAAGTACTGCTCACTGCTGAAGTGGAGAGAAACTTCTTCTCTCCAACACTGCTTGATACTTTGATGCCTGGGCCCCAAAGGAGCATGGGCTATGCTCACATATCTCACCAAGGTTCCCATAAAAACACAGTTGAGTTTCTTTACTCTGGAAAAAACAAACAATACCAGGGTTAGAAAGAAGCCAAGGACACAGGTGAGGGCCAAGCTCTGTTCTCCCTTGTTTTCTCACAATGGTGCATCTAGAGCTCGCTGGTCACAGCATCCTCCACGGAGCAAGATGCCTACGAGCCCGAAGGATCTCAAAACTGTGGTCGCACTACTACCTCCACTCACGTCAGAACACAGAAACAACTTATCCCACCGTAAGAGGCAATACTTTGGCTACTCGGCAAATCCTATCACGCTAGCCAAGTCCAGTTCCCATGCTCTCAGGTCCCACTGTGCCAGGAGTAACTTGCCCTGACTCCTACCTGCACAGCAGAGCCCAGAAGTTTCCTATTTGTGTCCACTTCAGGGCTTCCCACGGATAAGCCAAGCCATGACCTATCACAAGCCATTCTCCGGGACCACTGCAGACATACCCATCTCTTTATAACCTGGCTGGACTGAGCTTGAAAACAAATTCACACACGTGAAAGAGAAAGAAAGTGGGGAACGCAGCGGAAGGGGTGAGGCTGAGAGAGTAGGTTGGGTCCTTTATGCAACAAAGACCCTTCAGGCTCTTAACCTCTTAGGCCAGAAGTTTCTAAGACGCAATCATCACTAGGAGGGTCACGCGGGCGAAATGGACGGGCAGGGAGCCCAGTTGGGAGGCCGTCGCAGTCAACCCATCGGGAGAGTTGGCCATGAAAGCCCGCCCCCAACCTGTCCCGCAAGGTGACTCTCTTGGCTCTTCCACTCGTGGCTTGCTGTGCGCTTCACGGAATCCAAGTTCTTCTCACTGTTTGCAACGTCCACCTTCACTCTGCTCCTTTCCCTGAAAAACTCGCAGGCTCTCATTGATTGACGGAAATTTTGTGTTCTCCCTCAAATGAGCTTTAAAGAGGCACCGGCTCATCCCGGTTAGACTTTAAGTTACCCCCTCAGTGTCCTGCTGCCAGCCCCGTGGCTCCTCACTGACCGTCCTCACTGGCCCATAGCCCGCTCACCCCCGAAGACAGATGACCAGAATTGTGGGAGTTGTCCTCACACCTGCCTCTTCTTAATCCTCACACCTTGGAGTCATACGCCAAATTCTATCAGTTCTGCTTCCTGAATCTCCCTCCGTCTTCACCTCGCAAGGACGGGAGGACGCCCTCGGGCCCAGGCTGCTCAGTCTCTGGGAACGCATTGTGACCCTGCCCCTACAGGGTCACATATCCCACAAAAAAACTCCTACGTACCCTTCATCTCCGTTTAAGGCACAGCTTTCTCAGTGAAGTGTTTCCAACCCACCCACCCTCTTTCTCATCCCATAATCCCACATCGTATTTATCCAAACGCTTCTTTAGATAATTATGTATTTAGTGGCTTTTTCCTATGCTAGATGTAAGCTCCATGAAGGCAGAAACCAGTTCAACTTGCTCAGTACTATATTCTAGGCGCCCAGCACACCCCCAGGCTCATAGCAGGCACTCAGGAAGTATGATTTGGCTTAGCAAATTCAGCCTGCCCACATAACAGATGAACAAACTGAGGCTCAGAGAAGGGAAACAGCTCTCCCAAAGTCTTGCCATCTTTGGCAGAGCTGTGGTTTAAACCCTGGACTCTTAATCCACAGTTCCATCCTTAGCCCACACTGACACTGAAGTCACTCTAGCCCCAAGAGATCCATCCATCCATAATCCACAGGAGAGCATGACACCTGAACCATGAAGACCAAAGATCTGTATTCAAATCCTGGATGCAGTGGCCACTTAAACCTCAGAAGATTGTGGCAGAAATTAAACAAGGTGATGGGTACACTGTGGTGGAAATTAAATACAGTGAAATGTATACTGTGATTGGCATAAAGTCCGGCATGTATGGTCTCTCTAGAGATGTAGGGGTTTCTAGGACAGCTTATGAAGAGGGCCCTTCAACTCTTACGTGTCCACCAGAATAGCAAGTACTTAGGTAGGCAGGAAAGCATTTCATCGTGAGCAGTTGCTGTTCCCCCAGGCGCCCAGCAAACAGTGTTTGATAAGGATGATAAACACATGATACTAATCTTACCACACAGAGGCGTGTTCAACATTCCAGCACACACAGAGCCACGTGGCAGGCGATCCATCTTGGAAGGATGGCATTGCTGGCTGGCTGATTTCTGCCAGCAGTGTAATTGCTAGGAATTTAAATTTTGATTTAAATGTACCTATAGCATTATTATTGAATGTACCAAAGGCTCTGTTCACAAGTGGGCAAAAAGACGATCCATCACCCCAGCTCATACTCAGTCAATTCACAGACAAGTTTCTCCCTGCCTCATCAAGGAAGGTGTGTGTCCTGGAACCTTTCCAACCACCAGCATGTTAAAATGATGCTTCAGCCAATTCCATAATCACCTATTTATTTTTGCCCATGATATTTCAGGCCCTTTGCTAGAGCGCAGGGATTCAGCAATGGTGAGACATGGCCTGTGCCCCAGGAAGCTCCCAGCCTACATTTTCAAATATGAAACTACATTTGTATAGCCCTTCACAGTCTACTAAGCTATTTTACTTAATCCTTTTATGCATCTTTCCTGGTATTTTCATTATTTTTGTATATGCTTTCCTTACATGAAGAAGAATTTGACACAAAATTTGTTTCCAGTTAAAATGAGGCAGGGGAGCTTAAGTACCCTCATTTTGGCTGTAGAATTCTAAGCAGGGAGGAGTAACTCCTGGGTTCCTCCAGAAAGGTATACCACGGCAGACTGCTGAGTGGCTGCCCGGACACCATTGCAACCCTGCTCCCTTGCCGCCTCTCACTACAGAGACTGAAGGGTGGGACACCCACTTGGCAGCCTCCCTTTCGCCATGACATCGCCATGCAACCTAGTTCTAGACACCGCAACGTCTGTAGGAATCTGTTCAGGGGCTTCTGTGAAGGGATTTGCTTTGATTTTAAGAAAAGACAGTCCCAGCCAGGTTGGCCTTTAGATCTGTCTTTACCACAGATCTGATGTCTGAAGCTGTGACAGCCACCTTGCATGCAAGGAGCAATGAGGGAGCCACAGGGGAAAGACCCAGAGAATCAGAGCTGTTAGCCCTGACGTCGCTGAGCCGAAGAGACAATGACAGTGGCTAGACTCCTTCGGATTACTTACTAAATAAGAAAAACAAACCTATCAGTGTTTAAACCACTGCACGAGAGGTTTTCTGTTACCTGCAGCCAAACAGTCCTGGGACGTATAGTTCAGGGCATGATTAAGAACATGGCCTGTGGACAGGACACACGTGGGTCTGTGTGCCAGCTCAGTCACTCACTAGCTACGTAGTGTGGACAAGTGATTTAACTCATCAGAGTTCAGTTTCCATCTTCTATGAAACGAAAATACTGTAACTGCCTATTTCCCAGGTTTGCTGCTGGGAATGTGTGAGATGGTGCATGCTACGGTTTGGATATAGTCTGTCCCCACCAAAACTCACGTAGAAATCTGATCCCCAAGGCAGTGGCGCTAGGAGGCGGGGCCAAAAGGGAGGTGTTTGGATCACCTCGCCCTTGTGGATGGCTGGTGTCAATCTCAACGTAGTGGGTTCTTACATGGGCAAAACTGGATTAGTTCTCACGGAAATGAATTAGTTCCTGCAAAAGCAGATTGCTATAAAGCCAGGGTGCTCCTTGGGTTTTGTCTCTTCACGTGTCCATCTCCCTTCTGACATTTTCCGCCATGCTGTGATGCAGCATAAAAGTTCTAACCGGAAGCCAGGGCCACCTCATTGAGCTTCTCAGCCTGCAGAACCAAATCGCCCAGTCTCAGGTGTAGTTACAGCAACATGAGATGGACTAAGACTGTGCACCGGAAGAGTTTTTGTGCAACGTCTAGTTAAATGTTCAAATGGCAAACTGTGGCCAATAAGAACGTGAAAATGTAATTAATAACCTACTCGTTAGGGAAACGCAAATCAAAACCACAGTGAGGGACCACTTCACACCCATCAGGACAGCCATTACAAAACAAAAGCAAAAACAGGAAACAAGTGTTGGTGAGGCTGCGGAGAAACTGTGCACCGCTGGTGGGAATGCGCAATGACGCAGCTGCTGTGGAAGACAGTACCGAGGGTCCACAGGAAACTAAACAAAGAATCACCATACGGTTCAGCACTTCCACTTCTGGGTATGTACCCAAAAGAACTGAAAGCAGGGACTTGAGAAGATATTTGTACACCCCTGCTCACAGCAGCATTATTATTCACAAGAGCCAAAAGGTGGAAGCAACCCAAGTGTCGACTGACCGACAAAGAGATTTTTCAGATGCGGCATACAACGAAATATTATTCAGCATTAAAAAAGAATGAAGTTCTGATATATGCTACAATATGGATGAGCCTTGAAGACATTATGCTAAGTGAAATAAGCCAGACATAGAAATACAGATGCTGCATGATTCCTGCCTAATTTATTCGAGGCACCTAGCGTAGTCAAACTATTCATAGCCACAGCAAGTAGAATGCCGGTTGCCTGGGGCTCGGAGAAAAAGATAAACAGTGTTTTCTTCTTGCAAGACGAAAAAAGTTCTGAAGACAGACGCTGGTGATGGTTGCACTACAACGTGAATATATTTAATGCCATCAAGGTGTACAGGTAAAAATAGTTAAAATGCTAATTTTTATGCTATTATTTTACATTTTTAAAAAACAATTTTTAAACTATCATAAAATGATAATTTGCAATACCAATACTAACGTCTCACTGAGTTCACAAGTTGTCAGACAACACTGCTGGCTGGGCACCTCCCTGGATCAAGTCCTGGTATGCTTGACCCACTGTGGATTTGTCCTAGATCAACATATCTAAAAGGCATTTCATTCAGGCAGCTAACAGGCACACTTACTCATCTCTCTGGGAAACCAAAGATGAGTCGAATTGTTTCCTGCCCTTTAGGAAGGGAAAAGAATGCTCAAGAACAGCCTTACTACAAGGTCAGATGTAGCATCTGCCTTGAAGAGAGGGCAGGGCCACTGCTCCTGGCTTCAGGGGTTGAGAAAAGTTCCAAAGAAGAGATGGAAATGGAGCTGGACTTAAAGAATGAGAACCTTTATTACTGAAACAGGAGGAGCTTTAAAGATGATTCCAGGTAGAAACAGCTGCAATGTGAGCAGAGACAGCAGAACGTCTGTTTGGCTGGAGGGACTTGTGCATTAGGATGAGCAGAAAAGATGAGAGTGAGACGCTGGGCAAGGAAGTCTTATCTTTATTTCACAGAGGAGGGCAGGAGATAAAGACACACGCTTGCATCCACAGCAACTAAGACTCTTCTAAGGACACGCCCAAGATCTCAAAAACTGTCAACCCACTCTGTGGTCAGCAGCATCTGGGGAACCCTCCAAATGACTAGCATCGATTATCCGGGAAGGCAGCCCCACTTGGCTTCCGAGACCACCCCCTACCTGTCACTGTGTCTAGGCTATTTCCCAAGAGATGGAGGAGACACAGCAAACAGGCAAACATCTCAAAGGGCCTCTGGTTATTGATGGACACCACAGGCCGGTCCTAACCTCCCCAAGAGTCCCAGATGGTGTTTAACCAACCAGAGCAGGGCTTCCCTTCTAAAGGAACACTGAGCCTACCCTCCCAGCCAACTCCAGATCTAGGCACCTTGCTCTTTGACAGCATTCACCCATGTTCTTCTGTATATGGAAAGCAAGCACACTACACACAAGTAATTGAGGGGGGGAAAAAATGGTCAAGGAGGCACAATCCAAAAAAAAAATGTATTCAGTTGAGTCCAATTTTAAGAAATTATTTCAAAGTTCTAATCACTATAAATGACGAAACAATTCATGACAGAAATTGCAATTACCAAAGAAATGATCTGTTCTGCAACGGCAATTTTAGTGACATTTATAACACACAAGAAATCATGAAGCTTAATTATTTGAATTTACTAGGGCTACAGATGCCGTGTTGAAATCTAATTAAATAGATCCACCAAAACTGGCCAGCTGAAGAAATGGCAAAGTTGCTGAACCATGCACTGGTTTTTAAAAGCAGTTCGTGAACAGCCTCCAAGTAGGCAGTGAGTAATGGTCTCTCTCTCTTCCTCAGCTGTCATTTGGAAAAAAAAAAAAAAAAGAGGAGAGAGACATTTCTGTATTGATCTTCAGTCCTTCACAACAGAATTTACTTCAACTCCTAAAACACATCCCCCATTCCGATGATCTTGGATAGATAAATGGAAACTCTTCCACTATTGACCCTCTAGATCTTACATCCAAACTGTATCAGATCTCAAGGAAGTAGGTACAAATCCTTATGGTTGAGAAAAAAGATTTCCTTTCTCAATTTCTTAAGAATGTTAACTGTTAAATATTAACCTACAGAAGTTTATAATTCCTGGATATCAATGAACTGTTTGCTCAAATACTAAGTATTCCATGAAGACAAGATTCTGATTATAAAAGTAATAAATGCTCAAAGAAGAAAATAGATACAGGTACCAAGAAGAAAATTAAAATTTCTAACAATCCCACTAACCATATATAACCACAATTAACATTTTGATTTCTTTCAATGCATTTTCTAAGCATACATATTTTTTAATCACAATGTGAAGAACGTGTTATATTTATAATTTTACATCTTGTTCTGTCATTAAACTAACTATATCAACTACATTTAACATAATTTCTTTAACCCTTTATAACTGGATTTATAGCTTGTAGCCAATTTTTAAACTTTCATCAATAAACTTATACTCACAAAGGTAAATTTATGGCTTCATCTCTGATTAATTCCTTAAAAGGGATTTCAGAAAGAAACTCTGGGGACAACATTCATTGACTCTTTAAAGTTTCTATTACTAATAAGACCTGCCAGACTGCTGTATCTAAAACTTATACCAATCTACATTTCTACCAATGGTGTAATGAACAGTCCAAATTAAAAACTCTTCTTTCCAACAGCATTATTAAACTTTCAGCAAATGCCTTATCAATTTTTTTCTGTATGTTCCTCTTTGTTTTACAAATTTTGAACATACTATTTTGTCTCCTGCTGTTTCCACTTAGCATTACAATCATTGCCTTAGGATATTAAGGGTTCTTTGGAAACATTCCCTTAATGAACATATATAAACTCTCATATAAAATTATTTCTTTAAGGTGAGAAGCATTGAAAGGTTTAAGACTTTTTCGTGTTTATTAGCTATTTGTATTTCTTCTGTTAATTGCCAGCTTACATCCTTCACCAATTTTCCCACTGGGGCTTTAGTGTTGTTCTTATTTATATATTAACAAAAATCCATTGTTCCATATGTTTTCCCAGGATTTTTTATCAGCATCTTAATTTTAATTTCCTGGGGAAGTTTTCTGACTTATAAAAATGTCAATTTTATATAGAGTCATTTTCCTCCATTGATATTTTGTTTCCATTGGCTTCCCTAATATCCCAGTTACCTACAATTTTCCTAGTTTTCATTTCTCTATTATTGCAATTTTTGCATCCAACCAAAATTTATTTTGGTATGTTACATAAGAAAAGGCTCTAATCATATTTTTTCTGAGTAGTTAATTTAGAATATATTAAGTAATTCAAGTAATTTCCTTCCCTCATGCGTTAAGCCCTCTTTCATATTAATCTCTGTTTCTAGACTATTCTATTCCACTCACTAGCATGTTCCTGCGATAATAACTATATGCTCTTAATTAGCATCTTTTGAGTATACTTTATACCTGGAAATGCAAATTTCCTCTATTATACATCATTTCCAAAAATTTTTGGCAATTCCAGCCAGTGTATTCTTACTTGAGAATAACTAACACAATCCAAGAAAAGAAAGAGAGAAAGAAAACCCCAGCTGAGATGTTGATGGGACTGGGGTGAAATGATACATCACTTTGCAAAGAACCGACATCTTCATCACACAGAGAGAAGCTGGCAGCACACATCTCTATTGATTCGAGTCTTCCTTTATGTCAGTCAGTACATTTTTGTGATTTTCCTCATACAGATTCTGCAACATTTCTTGTTATGTTATTCTTGTGTGTTTCACACATTTTTACTCCTAAGTAAACTACACCAGGCAAGGAAGGTCTGAGACGGTGAGCCTAAATTTCAACACCCCATCGTGAAAGATACGCCTGCCTCTCCAGCGCCTGACAAAGAGGGCTCAACATTTCCTGAATGAACGAATGACTGAATAAATGAATGACAAATGGGTCCAAAATCCCTGGAGTCAGGGCAGAGCTGGGTTGGCTAGACCACATATCGGACTCATGATGATTCTTGCATGCTCAACGCCAACTTTACATTTTCAAAAAAAAAACTCATCTTAAAATAATCATACAATTACCTTGGACAGTTGTGCCATCACGGAACACTCTCCCCATCACTCCTGACCCTCCGTGCCAGCCCAAGGTCTTTCTGGGGAACTTCAGTGTTGAACAGAATGACCCTGGCCTTTGGAGCTGAACCAGCATGCAAACCACCTGAGCCCCTGCAGATGAGCACAGGGGAAACAGAGGCCAGCCCTGACCAATATTAAAACACGGGTGAGAAATAAAGCAGAAGATTAAGTTCTTGATGATTTAATTGAGATATCATCCAATACCATACAATTCACCCACTTCAAGTGTACAATTCGGTGAGTTTTAGTATAGAGTTGTTCAACTATCGCCACAATGAACTTTAGAACATTTTTGTCACCACAAGAAGAAAACTTGTACTCATTAGGTTTTGCTTTAATTCTAATCAAGACACAGTCAAGCCCCAGATTCTCTCTGCAGAGCTGGGCTACCTGCTCCTTGTCCGCCAGGACAAAACACAAGAGGTTCGCTGACAGGTGTATCAGACAGTCTCTAAATTGAGGGACCCCCAGCACAGGTTGAGGGGTGGGGTACTCACTTAAAATAAGAGGATTAAACAAACAAAGGAGGATGCTGAGCTGCCCCCACACACACCCAGGCCTCTCATCCTCACTGGCTCCTGGTAATTCTGGCAGCCGCCCCTCTCTCTCCAGGTAGGAGACGAGAAAAGTCGTCTCTGGGGGTCTGAGCAGCCCAAGAGGACGGATCTAAAGATACCAACACTGATCCTCAATCAAACAGCACCGCCAGATCACCTCCCAGAGTGAGGCTCAGGGTCAACAAGCCCCACACACCCCAAAACTTCCACACAGATTTGCTGTCCCTCTTATAGATAAACCCACAACTAAATTCTTATTCGACACTGGGGGAAAGACTTTCACAGGAAAACAGACACCAAAACAGACGGGGAGGCTGGGCGCGGTGGCTCACGCCTGTAATCCTAGCACTCTGGGAGGTCGAGGCAGGAGGATCGCTCAAGGTCAGGAGTTCATAGCCAGCCTGAGCAAGAGTGAGACCCCATCTCTACTATAAATAGAAAAAAATTAATTGGCCAACTAAGAATATATAGAAAAACTTAGCCAGGCATGGTGGTGCATGCCTGTAGTCCCAGCTACTCGGGAGGCTGAGGCAGGAGGATTGCCTGAGCCCAGGAGTGTGAGGTTGCTGTGAGCTAGGCTGACGCCACAGCGCTCACTCTAGCCTGGGCAACAGAGTGAGACTCTGTCTCAAAAAAAAAAAAAAACAGACGGGGAAAGAAAGTAAGAAATCTGGAAGAGACCCTACTGGGAGGGGAAAAAACTTAAAAATAATTACCATGAATATGCTCAGAAAGATAAGGACACTGTAGCCATGAAATAAGAATAGCATGGTATAATAAAAGAACATCTGGAACCCCAGAAAAAGAAGTCTTGGGAAGTTAAATTTACATATTTGTGTATATTCCCAGACATGGAAAACTAGCTAGTTGGAAGACAAACTTGAGAAAATCTCCTAGAAAGAAAAGAAGGAAACAGAAAGAGAGAGAGGCAGGGAGGAAGAAGAGAGGAAGGAAGGAAGTTTTCAGAGCCCGAGAACGTATGTACAGCCCACTTTGGGAGGTTCATTAATGAGGAAAACCAAGACCAACAGGAACGACTGGGTTACAGACTCTCATAAGTGAAACCTTCTGATTATGTCAGGGGTTAACTCCCGCCACTTGCTGTTCACAATCTTTCTTAAATGACCTCTCCAACTTACCTGAATACCATCTAGCAGGCATACCTGCACCTTGGCTATGAGCAATCATCTTACAGAACTCAGAATTGGATTTTGAATCTACACGACATTATGGTGAAGTGTCGATATAAATGGAAACGGTGTAGTGATTTGGTTCCCTGGAAGTCACATTTTATTTTTTATACCTCAATTTGATTGAAGCTTTTATTCTTATAATCTGCCAGTTTTATTTTTTTTCCTCCAAAAGCCTATTGCCTCAAAAGCAAATTTCACAAGAAAATAAGCCTGTCTAATATGGGAAAAGAAAGATAAATGTCTTATGAAAACGATGTCTATTGACCTAGATCCTGCTGAGTGAGCAAAGCGAATCCTTAGGCACAAATGAGGCACTTACTGTTGCCATTCAGCCTCGGGAGGCTTCATTTATTACACGACTATTGGAGGGCAGTAATAGCTCTTTAATAACCTGAAGAGCAAAGGAGTTTTCTAATATGACAACCGACCCTCGTTCACTCGTCTGAGAAAGGCTGAGCGTTCGTCACAACTGCTCCTGCGATTCCGGACAGAAATGAGTGACCCACAATCAAGTGTTCGACATCACCGTGTCTGAGAAGGAACCTACCAACGGCCATGGAAAACTGATGAGTTTCCCCCAATCTCTTTGTAATCTTCTTTTCCAATTTTCTGGAGCAATAGGGCCAGCCTTAGAAGCATTTGCCACTGAGACATCTGAAGTGGTAGCACAGAAAAATCGCCAGGGTGCGAGGCAGAGGGCTGCCTTCTCGAGACCTCGCCAAGGAAACCATCTCCTTTCTCCAGCCTTTGTTTTCTCAGGTGCAGGATAAAGAGACTGAAGGTTCCTTCCAGCCCCCAAAGTCTGTGATTCCAACTTTCATCAAATCGTACTACTTAGTAAGATAAATCAAGTCAGCAGTCTTGGCCACCTGCCAGGCTTGAACCACTGCTCCCCACGGGCGAGTGAGCAATGCAGACTTGCAGGACGGCCTGGCGCACAGGAAGGGAAGGGGAAAGTGGCTTATGGCACAGCTTTGTAATCCCTTTGGAGGCTCTGACCCTCGGGTCCCAGTCACACAGGGCTGGCAGCTGTGTCTTGTGCTGCGTGGACGGCAACACCAATCCACAGTGCACGGGCCATTGACTCCTGGGCAATTCATTAACAAAGGAGCACAGAACCACCCTGGTGACAAAAGAAAATCCATAAGCAAGAAGCCTCAAACAAAGGGCATGTTTCTGTCTGTGTGTTAAGAATTGGCTTTTAAAAGGTCTCACTCCAGGTCTCTGGGGATGAGCAGTTACCTCTTCACAACTAGACAGGAGCAGAGCTCCCAGAAGAGCCAGAAAGCATGCTCCCCGCAAGAATGAAGGGCCCAGAGCTACCCCTAAAGGTCACTGGGTATTTGACAGCATCACAATTTCCTGAGTCTCAGAAACAGCCTCCTTCACTTCTAAGGACGCTAAAGAACAAAGCCTGTCTGTGATGGGCCTGGAGTGTTCACTTACTGATGACATTCCTGCAGACCTTGATCCCCTACTCTGAGGACTTCGGCTAATCCTCAGGCCTGAGCTACTCCAGCTTCAGACTAAGGCCTCTGCACACATCATTTTAACTATTTTGGGGTCATTCATGCACCTACTTCTTAAACAGTCTTGCTAGCCCTTCGGATGGTCTTCAGTGACAATCATAGTTTAGGGCAAAAAAAAAAAAAAAAAAAAGATTCAGATTAAGGAGGCTCTGACTTGGATAAGATGCTGGCCCAGAGCAAATAAAGGGAGATACAGAGAGTAACTGGGTCCAAATCCTCAATGTGCCATTCATCAGCAGTGGACTCTTGGGCAAATAGTTAACTTACCTCAATATAGTTTCTCTACCGGTAAAACGAAGATGATAATATCACCTAACTCGCACGGCTGTACCAAGACTTAAATAAGATAGTACATGCATGACACTCAAGTACATTACCTTACACACAGTAGGCGCTCCATAAATGTCAGATACAGGTGTGTACCTACACCCATACAAACTGAGGACCCCCACAAACTGTTCACAACACAGAGCACCTTAGATAAAAGCTGACCCATCTCGTGCACTCAAAGAAGAAAATAATAAATACGCATTTGCCAACAAGGAGAAAAACAGAACTAATTATAGCAGGTCGTCTGTGCCTTGTGCCCAACAGAAAATGAGTTTGTTGCTAGGCTCCTTTTCTGGCCACAATTCATGGTGCAATTAAATCACTGGCATTGTTTTCCATGTTCCATTTTAAATAGCTTCCTTGTCCAGGTGTCCATTATCTAGGCTGCTCAGTGGGCCCAGCAGAGAAAGCGGACCAGTGGCCAACCCTCAGACTGGTACCTGTAATGGTCAAGTTCCTCAAACTTGACATCTGCCCAGATTGCTGAGGTCACCTGAAGGAGGAGTTTTTTAGATTCTGCAGCCTCCATCTATGCTGCCACCACCTGTCCCATAAGATGGAAAAGAACATGGGCTTTGAAAAACGACAGGTCTGCCACTTTGGCTGGACAGCTCACTGTGGACATGTTATTTAAACTTTGAGCCCATGAGTTGTGGCTAATACCACCCACCCGCAAGGCTGTTACGGGTTCACAGATTGAGGTACATGGACGTCCCAGTGCAGTACCTGAATCACACACCTTTGATTCGCAGAAACAGCTGTCCCTGCCGTGCCCTTAGGTTTCCTCCTTGCCCTCTCATTAGTCCTTCTCAGCGTCCTTTGTGTGCACTTTTTCTCGCCTCCTCCTTAAACACCGGTATCCCCAAGGCTTAGTCTTTGTCTTCTTCTCTGACACACACTCTCCCCGAACAGTGTCCTCCACCCCAATGGTTTCAACCATCACCCACAGCCTGCTGGCTCCCAGACGGCTGTCTCCAGGCCAGTCCTCCCTCCCGGACCCCAGATCGCCATCTCCAGCTCCACACTTGACTTCCTTATCCAGCCGTCCCACGGCCCTCAACCATTCATCTGAAACAAACTTCAAGACCACCCTCACCGAAGCCTGTTCTTCCTCAGCTACCCTCACCAGCCCCCTCTCCAGAGCCACGGGTTCACATAGCCAGTTCTCACACTACTGCCGCCTTCCCCCTTCCATCACCACTGCTTAGCTCAGGCCCTGACTCCCAATCTGGCCTCCAGTCATGCTCCCTGCTCCTCCACCCTCTCCCCTGCCTCCTGAGTCGCCTCCCTAACTTGAAACCCTACTCTGTTGTTTACAATCCTGAAGATGGCCCCATCATCTAAAAGTAGGATAAAGACATCCTGTTATCAAACCTGGACACTTCTGAGAATGAAGGGGGACACTGGTCATCATTATACCAGGATAACAAGTATGCACTGGGACTGTCCCAAGCAAATTGAGATGAGCTTTCACCTCCCTATGAAGGGTGGGCCTCAGCCAGGCTCACAGGCCCTTCGTGGTCCAGCTTTTTCAAGGCCATTCTCGTCTCCCATCTCTATGACACACCATCTGCTCTGCCTGATGGACTGTTCCCCACATCCCCCTACGTCAAGCTCTTCCCCAACTGGCACATCCTGCTACCTCTGCCTAGATGCTCCCACTGTCCCCCAGGAAAGCTCCTACACCCACCACACACTACCTTCTTTGGGATGTCCCCCCTGCTCCCTGGGACACCCTGGGTCCTCTACCCCCACCCTCTCGAGTGCCGTATGCACACCTCTGTCTGAGCAGGCATCACATGGGCTCTGCCTGGTGTCACAACAGCATCTAGTGCAGGATGCAGTGTAAGTGTACAAGGTTTATTAAATAAATACGTAAGCTTCCAACCAATGACCCCCCTTCTCTTGGCTTCTGAGCCCACACTGGACAAAGGTGCTGAGTCACAGCAGAGACAACAGACCCAAGCACACTAAGACCAAACCACTAAACCTGGTCTCCAAGGAGATCAAAACCAAAACTCTCCAACAAGCTTTTGAGATACAACCAGAATTCTAGTTCTTCTTCCTGAGGCTCCATTATTTGTTAACACCCTTAGGTGCAAGTAACAGAATCACCCTCACTCCATCCCAGGATGGCCTAAGGAGAGGAGAATCTATGATGCAGCCACAGAAAAGCTGACGGGGTGTGCGGGCAGAAGTACAGCCAGGCCCTGGAGTGGAAATCACCCTCTGCTAACCATTCTCTATCCCTTCTCCAACCTCCTGACAGGACCACATGTCCACTTCCCAGCTCCTGAGCTCACACAGACCCAGCTTCCTCTCCCAGTTCCTGGTCCAAATTCCCAGGAAAGAGACTCTGAGCAGCCCAGCTTGGGTGAGGGGCCTGTCCCTAGCTCAGTCGATGCAGACATCAGGCAGGATGCTTCCAGACAGCATGGCCACGGAGGAGCCCACCACTATACACAGAGAGGAAGGAGACAGAGTGACAGGGCTCATGTGAGCCAGGGACACACTCCAAAAGGAAACTCCATTGCCAGCTCCACCCTGGACAGTTTGGACAGTCTTTCTCTATATTTCCTTCCCCCTGAGTATGTTATTTTTCCTCTGCTAGAATTATCTTCACAAATTCTCTGCCCATTTTCCAGAACTGAGAACAAACATCTCCTCATCCATGAAGCTTGGTGGGGTTAATTCTATCTAGTTTCAAAATGCTATTTACTCTGCTTTAGGAAGCTGCATTTTACTTACGATCATGCATTGTCTTCAACCTGTGAATGGTCTACTGAAGTTCAGTACAGCCATTTGAAAAATAAATGCCCCTCCTGTGTGCTGAGTACCGAGCTAAGGGCAACCGGAGAGCCTCGGGAAGCTTATAACCTCATAGGGAGTGACATATAAGGTCCCCAAAGAATTTCATACGAGTTTTGAGTGAGAAAAGGTAAGAGGGAGTCAAAGGTGAATGCAAACATTATTTCCTAAGAAAGGTAAATTCAAAGGTGATTTTTTTCATGTTATAGAATAACTTTCCCATTTTCAAAATGATTGAATCCAACAATCCTGTAATAGCCAGTTCCTTGGAAGCATTAAGTTCAAAAGTTGACTTCTGCACATGGCAACAGAAGCACATCTGCGTAAAGGGAAGGAAACCCACACAGGACTTCAGACACTTCTCACTGGTGAGACTGAGCATAAAATTACTGCAAGCTAATAAATATATTATGCTCTAAAACTAATGGTATTCAGATCCCTGGCACTGAACAGTTTTATAAATTCCAAGAGGGTACATGAAGGAGCAGAAAGAACTTACAATTCTAACTGGGAGCCAGGCCTAGTTCCGGCTCCACCATTAACCACTTTCCTAATCAGGACCCCAAATTCCTCCTCTATTAAGAAAAAAAAAGAGAGAGAAAAGAACAAAAAAAGGGAGGTTGACATAAAAGCTTTCTGAAATCCCTTCCAGCACTAAAATTCTATGTTCTCCATTAAATTATGTGTACGCAGGCTCCACAATATCCCTTTGGACTTAAATATCACACCAAAAAGCAGTGCCGGGCATTTATTAACAATAAAAATTCAAATGATGCAGAAAAATGGTTATGTTTTATCTTTTGGGGAGATGGAAGTGCCCAAAGACTTTTCTCTGGCTGTACCTTGTATAAATTTGTTAGCAGCAGAGTCACTGCAATTAAACCAAACCTAATGATGCAACTAATCAATGCAGCTGCAGAAAATGACACAGCATCTGGATCTCCAGAGAGCAGTTGGGCCGGGAAAAACCAGACCATGGAGGCTACCCAGACATGAAGAGTAGAAACCCACCACAGCAGGGACCCAGAGGCAAAGGCAGTTTTCCCTTTGGTCTCTGGACCTCACATGTAAGAGATCCCAAAACAAGTCTAACTTGGATTCTAAGGAATCCCCACAGGAGATGTGTATGAGAAAACTGGGGCTATGCCAACACCAGGGAAAAGAGGAAAGACAGGCACAAGTCAACATGGATTAGGGACTACAAATGCAATGACTCCCTTTTAATTGTGATTGAAAAAAAAAAAACATAAAATTTACCATCTTAATCATTTTTAAGTGTACAGTTCAGGACTATTAAGTCCATTCATACTGTTGTCCAACCAACCTCCAGAAATTCTTCATCTTGCAAAAATGAAACTCCAAACCCATTAAAAAGAATCCCATCTCTCCCTTCCCCCAGCTCTCGGCACCCACCACGCTACTTTCTGTTTCTGTGAATTTGACTACTTTAGGTACCGCACAAAATGGAATCAGACACAAGTTGTCTTCTGTGATTGCTGTAGCATGTGACAGGATTTCCTTTCTTTTTAAGGCTGAATGATATTTCGTTGTATGTCTGTACCACATTTTCTTTGTCCATTCATCCATTGATGGATACTTGAGTTGGTTCCTCCTCTTGGCTACTGTGACTAATGCTGCTACGAATATCAAATATGGGTGTACAGATAAGGTGATGATTCTTATAAGTGGAGTCTCATAAACAGAAATGGAAGAGAAGGTCAGCCTAACTTTTTTCATTGGTTACTAATATTAATATATAATATCACTCCTTCTTGCCCAAGTTGGAGAAGAGGAGGGCAACAGCTGAGAAAGGCCTTCACCAGCAGGGGAGAAGGATGTCCACACAGGACTGCTGCGTGTGCTGCATAAAACATGCCACTGCATACAACGGGGAGACCATGACCCAGCCACAGGGATGCAGCTTCTCCCTAAGCCAGTGGTCCCCTATTTTTTCTGTTTCTGTACAAGGAGACTCCTTGAAATATCTAAAAAAATCTTAATTAAAAAAAAAAGTACACAGTGACAAAAAGCTCTTGGCAATTCAGAGGCATTTTTAAATAAATTGGTATATTACACTCAATATCACACATATAATAGGCAAAGCTTAACAAGCATGTTGATTCACAGGCTTGAAGTCACCCTACAGATGACCTACCACCACGCCACAGCCACCACCCACCAGGCGTCTGAGGTTCAGAGGTGGGAAATGCCTCCCTACACCATCCCTTCTCACTTGTTCAAGCATCTGTGACCCTATCCCTCATACCTGTAAGAGAAATGACAAGGGTCCTATCTACGCCTGCAAAACAATTCCTAACTAAACTTAACCCACCCATACAAGGCCAGTCCAAAACATTAACCATCTCAGGCGTATGATGTATGTTCAAAAGCCCAGGGCCTTGATGCCTGGCTTCCCATAACACAGTCTCTAACATCAAGTAGGCATTCAGCACTGGTATTAAAAAATAAATATCAGCTCACTGGAATTTCAATAAGAACCACACTAACCTCATGCCTGGTGCATACTGACAGTGAGAGGGGCCACCCTCCTTCTTCCAAACATCACTGGATTAGAAACCTGGCAGTTGCTTCAGGGCCCTGAGGAGGGGAGGATTGGACAGGATTCCACTGTGACGTGCAATCTCTCAGATTCCAGAACACCTACAGACGCCAGCTGACCCCCTCTGTACCTGGACTATTGGGGCCAGGACTCAGCACACACTTTCATAACTAAATGGAATTTAAATGTAGGGGAGAATGCACGAATCAAAAATAATCAGATTTTTAAATTTTACTAGTAAGATTTTCTAGTGCTTAAGTTTTCAAACAGCAGTCTACTTAAGGACATATTTTTCCGATCGATCAATTTGAATCATTAATTCAGAGTTAATTCAACGATGATTTCAGATTCCAAAACACCAAGTTCTCCATTGTTCTGTTATTCACAGAATTAGCAGACACTCTGCACAAACACGTTCTTCAGTGGGTACCTGCTCTTCTTTCTGTGCCCTCCCAGTTTTCCTCCTTCAGTAGGGCAGGGAACCCCTGCCTGGGGGAGGAAGGTCAGCCCTTCAGCAAGAATTGGGCCTGAGATCTGATTTCTGCTGAGCTGTCAGCTGGGTGCCAGGGAAGCGAGACAGTGCTCTTCATTAAGGTGTCACTTCTCTTCCACAACCTTCCAGTGATCTCCCTCCCCTCGGGCCCTGCTTCGAGGCACTGGGACAGCTAAGAAGCCTGGAAGGAGATGCTTGGCTTTGCTCCCAGGACATGTGTGGGACCAGTTGCCCCAGCACTCTTTCCAGCCTGCTGGCTGGCCACAGTCACAACCCAGAAAATGATTTCTTTTCAACCGACCCAAGGGCCCAAAACTTTCTGCCCCATCACACAGAAAGAGCCAGCCTCCTCCAGCAGACCACAGTCACTCCCGGGCCACGTGTCACGGATGTGCACCGCCTGCTCTACAATTTTAACCTTGGAACGTTCTCTTTCCCACCCTGCCTCTCTCCTCTAGGCCCTGAACACAATGTCAGTTTCTTTAGAACCTAGTTTTAACTTTGGCTCTGATACAGCATGTTTTAAAAATCTTGAGCAGTTCTGATCATCCATGTTTCTGTGGCCAGCAAGAGGAGACAGCACCACGGAGAGAGAGGGGCTCTGCAAAGTGGAAACTGTGAGGTTTCAGAGCTTCCTGTCTATCGAAGCCCCAGTTTCCTCATCTGTAAAATGAAGTAGTAATATCCGTATCTAAGGATTATATAAAGTAGCATTCATAAAAACTCTAGAAGAATGTGTCTGACATAAACATGGTAGACACCCCCCAAAAGAGGGTAGGATCGTCTTCCCTCAATGCAAAAAGAGCCCATGAAATCTTCAAGCTCTACCCTTCGGGGCGTGAGATGTTGGGGTGGAGGAGGGCAAGAAGATTAGGGGCCTTCCAAAGGCTTCTCGGCTTTAACAGCTTTCACTCAAATGTCAACTGATGGCAAATACCAGAGGACCTCTGGCTGCCCTCCTGTTCTGGAGAACTGGTCATATTTGATAACGAGCTTATCATCAACAATTGGGGTAGAACAAGCTCAGTTCCACTCCGAGAATGCTGTGAGTCTTGTCCTTCTCAGCCCCAGTCCCTGTGTGGCATCCTGGGCCAACATGTGCAAACCTGCCCTGTTTTCACTTGGGCATCCCAAGACATAGAGGCAGGTGGGGGTATCTACCCATGTTTATGTCAAAGCCCCCAGTTTCTCTCAGTGTAGCAACTCCGCTGCTCTGAAGACACTGATAATCCCCACCTCTGGCCCACTCTAGGAACAGACCTCCCCTGCCCAGGACTCCTAAAACTTCAGGGAAACCGCAGGCCAACAGCTAGGTCACCTCTTCCTCTCTAATCGTCACTCTAAAATAGAACAGCTTCCCCCTTCTGATGTATATGCCATGCTTGCTGTACCGCACGCTCCCTGTGGTCAGAATCCACGCTCTGTCCCTCCATCTCTGCTTATCCTCGAGCATTCCCACACAATGCAGAGTTTTTTAGAAAGTGCCTTATAACAATACACATTTTCAGAGTTGCCCAGGCTCACATTTCAGCCTTGGCAGGGGTGAACTCAGTGCTATTGCAGTGCTTTTTACAATGTCTTCAATTTTGTAGGACATCTGTCACCTCCTTTTCTTCCTCTTTTTAGTGACAACAAACACAAACAGAAGAATCACATTAAGCATAAACAGACTCTCGAAATCTACCTCGAAGTAATAGGAAAGATCTTCACTAATCCAGCTAATGTGCTTTCCCTCTAACACCACCAAAATCTAGCTCTCATTTGAATATTTAACAAGCATCATCTTGGTAAATCTCTTTCCCTTGAACTGTGTAAAAATAAAAAATGGATGTAGCCCATTCAGGCTGTGTTTGGTCCTGCACATACACTTTATGCCTCCATGTGAAATCTTAATCCTATTGCAGCACACTGATTCCGGTTTGCATAAGATGCTGCCAGCAAAATCCATTGATTTGCTTCACCCATTTATGTTAGTTTCCTTCAGCAAGCCCTGTAACTTTTTAGAGCTCAGTAATTATGCATGTATGTTTTCCACTTCTACAGATTAGGATAATTTCAGACACTACAAGTTGGGTTTCCTTTATCCAAAATGCTTGGGACCAAAAGAGTTTTAAATTTCAAATTTTTTCAGATCTTGGAATATTTGCATTATATACGTATCCCCGTTGAGCATCTCACCCCAAATCTGAAAATCCAAAATGCTCCAATGAGCATTTCCTTTGAGTATTATGTTGGTGTTCAAAAAGTTTCAGATTTTGGAGCATTTCAGATTTGGGATTTTCAGATTTGGGATGGTCAATTAGTATCGTAACTGCATATTTTAGACCATTCACTACACAGAGAACCTTAAAAATATGTTTTGCAAAATAAACCAAGATCTAATGCACTACATTTGTGGTACATAATCACACCATCATGTGCTATGTGTGCATTTTGTATCACAAGGATATTTTGGCTAGATGAGTTTTTTGCCAAGGAAATTTTTTTATCAATTCTGCTGGCTGATTATTACACAGACTAAGAAAACATAAAAACGGAGTGTTTTGCCAAGTCATTACGAAGCTGTCATTTTGAAAGGGTGGAGATTATTGAATCCCAAATGATTTAGGCATCCTTTCTCCCATTTGAGTTGGCTATTTCCTACTACCATGTAGGAACATAATAAAAGTTAATCCGATTCGAGGTTTATAACATAGTTTTTAAAGAACTCTTCCTTTTTCATGTGAATGTGTCTAACAGACATCCTAAAAAGACTGTAGTGTGCACGGGTGACACGCCCCACCAAGACCTCATGTAATAATTCCTAGTGAAAACAACAACAATAAAAACAACTTCCCAGGATGTCGTTCTGACCCACAATGGCACTTGTGTTTTTATCACTTGCATTTCAGACGCAAAACTATAGCTGCACTCTTCGCTTATATGACATCCCTAGTACATGGGTAATTACTGATCCTGTCTGTTTTCTCCACTGCTCTTTTAGCTCTGTGAAGGCCCAGATACAAATTCTCAATACTAAAGTGAGCATCACTTTTTTTCCTGGTGCTAGGACCAAAGTGGCACAGCTACTTAAGCAGAGAAGAAAGCCCTGTTTCCTGAGAATTTTCTAGGGCACTAGTACCATAAGAACACAGGACACCTTAAAGCCCATACATTTGAGTTTTAGGAAAAGAAAAAGTGGAGGTTATTTGACTTTTTAAATCCTTTTCCACCTTACCGTGTTCTTCACCTTCATTCAAACCAAAGGCAAATATTGGAAGGCTGTGCTTTTCTCAAATGTCACAACCAGCTGGTTTGCTTAGCAAAATAAGGCATGTTGCTGAAATAAAACTCAAAACCAAAGCCCATTTGGTCTTTCCAGAAAGTGATTACGGAATTCACTGTCAACACAAACAGTACCAGAAGCAAAACTCAAACCCCTTGATTCCACTAAAAAGCAGTGCAGGGAATTCAGAGGGAGAATCTGCTTCACATACACCTCTCGTTAAAAATAATTGTCAATTCCCTGTGTACTCTCTGTGATACTCTGGGGTACTACAAGACAGGAAAAATGAAAACATGAGCTTTACCAAAAACAGCCCAGTAGTAAGAAACTTTCCCACTATCTTAGACCAAGAGAACTTGGGCTCAAAATATCAAGGCACTGAAAGCTAAAAAAAAATATTTTGGCTCAAGCCAGTATAATAATATCCAATTATAAATTTTTGCTTTTTGGGGGGTTTTTTGTTTGTTTTTTGGGGTTTTGTTGTTGTTGTTTTTTGAGACAGGGTCTTGCTCTCTTCCCCAGGCTAGACTGCAGTGGCATCATCATAGGTCACTGCAACCTCAAATTCCTAGGTTCAAGCAATCTCCCTGCCTCAGCCTCCTGAGCAGCTGGGACTACAAGTGTGCACCACCCTGCCCAGCTAATTTTTCCACTTTATGTAGAGATGGGGGCCTGGCTATGTTGCTCAGGCTGGTCTCAAACTCCTGGCCTCAAGCAATCCCCTCACCT